>WNWK01027354.1:0-26383 GCA_009830355.1 Cherax destructor
GGAACACCATTGAACTGAAGAAAGAGATTATAGAAAAATATGAGAGTGGCGTACGTCTGAGTGAGCTTGCCAGGATGTACAAAAAAACCCCATCTACTATCAGCTCTATCCTGGCAAAGAGAAATGAGATCAAGGAAGCTAATGTTGCAAAAGGGGTTGATATGTTAACGAAAAATAGATCAAAAACAGTGAATGAGGTTGAGAAGTTGTTGATGGTGTAGATCAATGAAAAACAGATAGCGGGTGATAGTATTTCCACGGCGATAATTTGTGAAAAGGCAAGGAAGTTGCACGCAGATCTTGTCAAGACAATGCTTGCAACCAGTGGTGAGGCGAGTGATTTTAAAGCCAGCAAAGGCTGGTTTGAGAGGTTTAAGAAACGTAGTGGCATACACAGTGTTGTGAGGCATGGTGAGGCAGCCAGCTCAGACAAACGTGCAGCTGAAAAATTTGTGAAGGAATTCCAGGGGTTCGTAGACACTGAAAAATTTGAACCCCAACAAGTGTTTAATTGTGATGAAACAGGCCTGTTTTGGAAGAAAATGCCCAACAGGACCTTCATTACTCAGGAGGAAAAGGCACAGCCAGGACACAAGCCTATGAAAGACAGGCTAACTCTTATGATGTGTGCCAATGCCAGTGGTGATTTTAAAGTGAAGCCTTTACTGGTGTATCACTCAGAAAATCCCAGACCCTTCAAGAAACACAGTGTTGACAAGAATAAATTGTGTGTGCATTGGAAGGCTAACACCAAGGCATGGGTCACTACGGAGATTTTCAAGGAATGGTTGACTGGAGTGTTTGGCCCTAGTGTGAAGAAATACCTCCTGGAAAAGAAATTGGGACTCAAGTGCCTCCTGGTACTGGACAATGCTCCTGCTCATCCTCACAACTTGAAAGAGTTGTTGCCTGACAACTTAAATTTCATCAGAGTGAAGTTCTTGCCTCCTAACACCACTCCTCTCATCCAGCCCATGGACCAGCAGGTCATTGCAAACTTCAAGAAACTGTACACCAAAGCAGTGTTTCAGAAGTGCTTTAATGTGACCTCAGACACTGAATTGACCCTAAGAGAGTTCTGGAAAGAACACTTCAATATCGTGCATTGCATAGGTCTTATAGGTAAGGCTTGGGAGGGAGTGACTTCCAGGACTTTGAACTCTGCTTGGAGACCACTGTGGCCAGATTGTGTTGAAAAGAGAGATTTTGAAGGATTTGAGGCTGACCCTGACCCTGATGACCCTGTGCCTGTTGTGGAAGATATTGTAGCATTGGGGAACAGCCTGGGGTTGGAGGTGAGTGGTGAGGATGTGGAAGAGGTGGTGGAGGAGCACAGGGTAGAGCCAACAACTGAAGAGCTGCAAGAGCTTCATCTGGAACAGCAACAGACCACAGCTGAGGTTATTGCTTCAAAGGAGGAGGGGGAGAGAGAGAGAGAGAAGGAGGTGCCTTCTTCAGTGCTTTAGGAGATGTGTACAAAGTGGAATGAGTTGCAGACATTTGTTGAAAGACACCACCCTGAGCAAGCTGAAATGAGCAACCACTTCAGTGACAGAGCCATGTTGTACTTCAGGAAAGTGTTGAAGAGTCGCCAGAAACAGAGGACTGTGGACAGTTATTTCACCAGGAAGGGGTCTAGTGACTCTGAAGCTGGTCCTAGTGGCATTAAAAGACCAAGAAGGGAAGTAACCCCAGAGAGGGACTTGTTACCTGAAGTCCTTTTGGAGGGGGATTTCCCTTCCAACCACTAACTCCCTGCCCCTGTCATCATCCCTATCTTCCAGATGCCTGCAACTCTTCAATAAAGGTAAGTAAATGTATATATATATATATATAGATATAGTTTTTTATTATTTAGTATGTATGTCAATATTTTTGGGTGGAATGGATTAATTGTATTTACATTATTTCTTATGGGAAAAAAGGTTTTGAATTACGTAAATTTTGTGTTAAGTAATAGCTCCTGGAACGGATTAATTACGATAGTCGAGGGACCACTGTAAAAGGGTTAGTGATGCGTCTTAGCATCAAGCAGTCTCTAAGACTACATATTTTGTCTGTAAATTTGGTTTTTAGTGTGCACCCCATAGTACAAGATAGTTAAAAGTGCAGCAGCACTTGGAAGAGGAAAATGGAAGTACAAAAGAAGTTCATTGTAAAGGGGTTAGTTGGTGTATTTGTCTGTGTGTTTACATTCTCGGCATATCTTGGCGTCTCTCTTGGCATCTTAAGAAATGATTAAACTCAGTGAACAAGGTATGTCAATGGTAATAATAATCATAATATAATTGCTCTAGAGTGCTTTAACCCTTTCAGGGTCCGTGCCGTAGTTCTACGCCATGAGCTCAGCTTACTCAGATAAGCTGTGAGCAGTAAATTTGGGCCTAGATATGAGAGAATACATCTATGTGGTAAGTGTGCACCACATAAAACAAATCCTGCAGCACACAGTGCATAATGAGAGAGAAAAAAACTGAGACCGTAATTTTTTATTAAAACAGCGACTTTGCAGTTTTTTCGTATGCTTTTTATAGTTGTATTTGCGATTTCTTGGTCTCATTTGATAGAATGGAAGATATATTACAGAAATAGAGATGATTTTGATTGGTTTTAGTATTGGAAATGGCTTGAAACTGAGCTCTTCATTTTTAAATGAAGAGCGCATTTTTATAAACAGGATAGGCTAAAAAAAAAAAAAAAAATTTAGGGCCAGTACTTACCGAGATATAAGCCCGCCAAGTTGGTGCTGGATGTTCACCTGACGGCAACGTCAAGTCCTGCCGCTTGCAGAAGTATTGCAGATATTATATTTATATAATTTTTATGTTCTGATAATTACAATTTATAATAGTTCTTGTGATTTCATAGCCAATCTTTGTTCTAACACTAATATTAGGTACTGAAATAGTACTCAAATAGTCACAATCACACCAACAGGTGAACATTTTCACCTGCCTTGGTCATTTACTATTGTCTATAAATATATACGAAGTATTTATAGGTCCCAGCAATGTTTTAGACATCCTGGAGTATATATGAAACTCCATGAAGAATGGTGTTATGACAATTGTCAGATAACTACTGATAAGGCATTGACACTGATGAATGAATGTGTGCAGGAAACCCTTGCTTTGTTTTCACTGTATGTATCTGTCTATCTATCTGTCTAGCTCTGCTTATCTGTCTTTCTGTCTGCCTGCCTATGTGTGCCTGGAGTACGTATATGAAACTCCTTGAAGAATGGTGTTTTGACAAGTGTCAGATAACACTGACAACCCAATGACATTGATGTCATTGGGCTGACATTGACATTGGGAACCCTCTCTGTTTCCACTGTCTATCTGTCTGTGTCTGTCTGTCTAGCTCTGCTTATCTGTCTGCCTGTGTGTGTGTCTTTCCGTCTGCTTGTCTCAGTCTCAGAGTGCGGCTCGTAAACCAACAGGTATTATACACGATGCATTAATGACATGACAATGCGTATTATTTACCAGTCATGCTTATTATGTCTTATATCTACAAGCATTGTATAGCAATTTGCCTGGAATTTTTGGGTTATCCTAGGTAATTTACACTATGTATAATAACTGTACTTATGTGTACATGTGAGAGAGAGACAGAGAGAGAGAGATATTACAAATATATATAGATAGAGATATAGGACAGATAGATATAGACAGAGATATAGACAGCCAGAGACAGCCAAAGCCAGCCAGCCTGCCGAATACATAAGAACATAAAAAAGAAGGAACACTGCAGAAGGCCTACTGGCCCATGCAAGGCAAGTCCATGTCACCCCCTGGCTTAGACCAATGACCCACCTAGTCACGTCACATCCTCTGAAGGAAGGAGCATGGCATCAGACATAGTAGCACAAGCTAGTCAGGTCCAACACACACACACCCACAGCCACTCATTTTTTTTTTTTTTTTTTATTAACACATCAGCCAATTCCCACCAAGGCAGGGTGGCCTGAAAAAGAAAAACTTTCATCATCATTCACTCCATCACTGTCTTGCCAGAGGGGTGCTTTACACTACAGTTATAAAACTGCAACATTAACACCCCTCCTTCAGAGTGCAGACACTGTACTTCCCATCTCCAGGACTCAAGTCCGGCCTGCCGGTTTCCCTGAATCCCTTCATAAATGTTACTTTGCTCACACTCCAACAGCACGTCAAGTATTAAAAACCATTTGTCTCCATTCACTCCTATCAAATACGCTCACACATGCTTGCTGGAAGTCCAAACCCCTCGCACACAAAACTTCCTTTACCCCCTCCCTCCAACCTTTCCTAGGCCGACCCCTACCCCGCCTTCCCTCCACTACAGATTTGTACACTCGAAGTCATTCTGTCTCGTTCCATTCTCTCTACACGCCCGAACCACCTCAACAACCCCTCCTCAGCTCTCTGGATAATAGTTTTGGTAATCCCGCACCTCCTCCTAATTTCCAAACTCCGAATTCTCTGCATTATATTCACACCACACATTGACCTCAGACATGACATCTCCACTGCCTCCAGCCTTCTCCTCATTGCAACATTCATCACCCATGCTTCATGTTATGTTATTTTCCCCTATTTATCATCAAGGTTCTACATGTACTAGCATAGGGTATATACTTAAAAGGTCTTAGGGTAAAAGGAGGACATTTATAGCTAAAAGATACTTACTCAGGTTTAGCTGCTGCATCTGAAAACTTATTGGTCCTTTCACATTCCTCTCAAAGGTTATTTAAACCAACATTATAAAAATAGAGCTATATTAAGAAGTATATACAGTGGTACCCCGACTTACGATGGTCCCCAAACTCACCCTTTTATGTAAGTTTATTTTTTTAAATGCTTTTGTAAGTGTAATTTTGGGGGTCTAAAAGGACTAGTCTATTTTACATCATTTCTTATGGAGATAAATTCGTTTGGTAATGGCACTTGAACAGCATTCTGGAATGAAAAAATATCGTAAGTCGGGGTACCACTGTACATATAATATACAGGTCTCCACTCCTAAACATATAATCAGCCTTTCCCAAAGCACATGGCTCAGCTGCCACCTTCAACTCTCTTTTTCTCAACATTTCTTAACCCTCCAGTGTCTTGATACACTGAAGATCACAGAATGTCATGGTGACATCGATTTACAACTCTCCCCATTACCTTTTGGGCACTCATTCAGCCCTGAAGCCCAGTTAAAAATCAGCACCAACAACACCAGCTCACTCCAGCAGCCATTGTTCTCAGGAAGGCTTGTGGGAAGCCAGCATCTCTCTAAGCTCCTCCCCCTCAAAACATAAACACATCACTTTGCACATCCTCTCAACATATCTTATGTTATTACAATGAGACATGCAACTTATAATTAATAGTTAATAAAATGTGTGCATTATTTATATAACCTATTACATATTGAGAAAATCAGTTTAATCCAGCTCTTAAGTTTTTAAAAGATGGCCAAGCCTTTTAACTCCCCCAAGAAGTACTTCTGATTAATTCAATATAATTAGGCATTCATGTTATTTAATTACAACAATACATGCTGGGTTCCATAGCCCCCATAACAAGTCCATAATACCCCATAACACTTCACACCCATATAAGAGTGTTGGTATAACTATACTCTCATACATTCCCCTCTTTACTTCCATGGACAAGGTTCTTTGTCTCCACAGACTCCGAAGTGCTCCACTCACCCTTTTTCCCTCATCAATTCTATGATAAGATTTCTTCGGATTTTTAACCCCGGAGGGTTAGCCACCCAGGATAACCCAAGAAAGTCAGTGCGTCATCGAGGACTGTCTGTCTTATTTCCATTGGGGTCCTTAATCTTGTCCCCCAGGATGCGACCCACACCAGTCGACTAACAACCCAGGTACCTATTTGCTGCTAGGTGAACATGACAACAGGTGTAAGGAAACACGTCGAAATGTTTCCACCCGCCGGGAATCGAACCCGGGCCCTCCGTGTGTGAAGCGAGAGCTCAAGCCACCAGACCACCGGGCCACCTCAGACCACCGGACCCATCTGCTGACATGTCCACTCCCAAATATCTGAATACATTCACCTCCTCCATACTCTCTCCCTTCAATCTAATATCCAATCTTTCATCACCTAATCTTTTTGTTATCCTCATCACCTTATTCTTTCCTATATTCACTTTCAATTTTCTTCTTTTACACTTCCTACCAAATTCATCCACCAACCTCTGCAACTTCTCTTCAGAATCTCCCAAAAGCACAGTGTCATCAGCAAAAAGCAACTGTGACAACTCCCACTTTGTATTTGATTCTTTATCTTTTAACGCCACACCTCTTGCCAAGACCCTCGCATTCACTTCTCTTACAACCCCATCTATAAATATATTGAACAACCACGGTGACATCACACATCCTTGTCTAAGGCCCACTTTTACTGGGAAATAGTCCCCCTCCCTCCTACACACTCTAACCTGAGCCTCACTATCCTCATAAAAACTCTTCACTGCTTTCAGTAACCTACCTCCTATTCCATACACCTGCAACATCTGCCACATTGCCCCCCTATCCACCCTATCATACGCCTTTTCCAAAATCCATAAAGGCCACTAAAACCTCTTTACCCTTATCCAAATACTGTTCACCTATGTGTTTCACTGTAAACACTTGGTCTACACACCCCCTACCTTTCCTAAAGCCCCCTTGTTCATCTGCTATCCTGCTTTCTGTCTTACTCTTAATTCTTTCAATAATAACTCTACCATACACTTTACCAGGTACACTCAACAGACTTATTCCCCTATAATTTTGCACTCTCTTTGTCCCCTTTGCCTTTATACAAAGGAACAATACATGCTCTCTGCCAATCCCTAGGTACCTTACCCTCTTCCATACATTTATTAAATAATAGCACCAACCACTCCAAAACTATATCCCCACCTGCTTTTAACATTTCTATCTTTATCCCATCAATCCCAGCTGCCTTACCCCTTTCATTCTACCCACTGCCTCACAAACTTCCCCGCACTCACAACTGGCTCTTCCACACTCCTACAAGATGTTATTCCTCCTTGCCCTATACACGAAATCACAGCTTCCCTGTCTTCATCAACATTTAACAACTCAAAATATTCCTCCATCTTCCGATACCTCTAACTCTCCATTTAATAACTCTCCTCTCCTATTTTTAACTATCAAATCCATTTGTTCCCTAGGCTTCCTCAACTTATTAATCTCACTCCAAAACTTTTCTTATTTTCAACAAAATTTGTTGATAACATCTCACCCACTCTCTCATTTGCTCTCTTTTTACATTGCTTCACCACTCTCTTAACCTCTCTTTTTCTCTCCATATACTCTTCCCTCCTTGCATCACTTCTACTCTGTAAAAACCTCTCATATGCTAACTTTTTCTCCCTTACTACTCTCTTTACATCATCATTCCACAAATTGCTCTTCTTCCCTCCCGCACCCACTCGCCTGTAACCACAAACTTCTGCTGAACACTCTAACATTACATTTTTAAATCTACCCCATACATCTTCGACCCCATTGCCTACACTCTCACTAACCCATCTATCCTCCAATAGTTGTTTATATCTTACCCTAACTGCCTCCTCTTTTAGTTTATAAACCTTCACCTCTCACTGCTTCTATTTTCCTTGTATCCCATCTACCTTTTACTCCCACTGTAGCTATAACTAAAAAGTGATATGATATATCTGTGACCCCTCTATAAACATGTACATCCTGAAGTCTACTCAACAGTCTTTTATCTACCAATACGTAGTCCAACAAACTACTGTCATTTCGCCCTACATCATATCTTGTATACTTATTTTTTTCTTAAAATATGTATTACCTATAACTAAACCCCTTTCTATACAAAGTTCAATCAAAGGGCTCCCATTATCATTTACACCTGGCACCCCAAACTTACCTACCACACCCTCTCTACATGTTTCTCCTACTTTTAGCATTTAGGTCCCCTACCACAATTACTCTCTCACTTGGTTCAAAAGTTCCTATACATTCGCTTAACATCTCCCAAAATCTCTCTCTCTCCTCTACACTCCTCTCTTCTCCAGGTGCATACACACTTATTATGACCCAGTTTTCGCATCCGACCCTTATTTTAATCCACATAATCCTTGAATTTACACATTTATATTCCCTCTTCTCCTTCCATAACTGATCCTTCAACATTATTGCTACCCCTTCCTTAGCTCTAACTCTCTCAGATACTCCTGACTTAATCCCATTTATTTCTCCCCACTGAAACTCGCCTACCCCCTTCAGCTTTGTTTCGCTTAGGGCCAGGACATCCAACTTCTTTTCATTCATAACATCAGCAATCATCTCTCTTATCATCCGCACTACATCCACGCACATTCAAACAACCCAGTTTTATAAAGTTTTTCTTCTTCTCTTTTTTAGTAAATGTGTACAGGAGAAGGGGTTACTAGCCCATTGCTCCCGGCATTTTAGTCGCCTCATACGACACGCATGGCTTACGGAGGAAAGATTCTTTTCCACTTCCCATGGACAATAGAGAAAATAAAAAGAACAAGAGCTATCAAGAAAAAGAAGAAAAACCTAGATGTGTGTATGTATATATATGCATGTGTATGCCAGTGTAGTGTGACCTAAAGTGTGAGTAGAAGTAGCTAGATATACAGTGGTACCTCGAGTTACGATATTTTTTCGTTCGAGAATGCTGTTCAAGTGCCATTACCAAACGAATTTATCCCCATAAGGAATAATGTAAAATAGACTAGTCCTTTTACACCCCCAAAAATATACTTACAAAAGCATTTAAAAAAATAAACTTACATAAAAGGGCGATTTTGGGGACCATCGTAACTCGAGGTACCACTGTACCTGTTATCCAGCCACTCATGTATTTATATAACCCATGACATCAGTGAATCCCTGGTGTTTGCCACAGTATTTGCTCTAGCTGGCACTCAATAGAACTGGTGCTCCCACAAGATATACATGTTATCCAGCCACTCATGTATTTATATAACCCATTTTTACTTTCCTCTTATAAGGGGAGTGTTAATGCGACATGACATCAGTGAATCCCTGGTGTTTGCCACAGTATTTGCTCTAGCTGGCACTCAATTGAACTGGTACTCCCACAGGGTACTAAGTGGTCCAGGATTTTTTTAATATTGCGCACACTGAGGGCGCAGACCTATTCTCTCATGTCTAGGCGACTCAGGCCTATCGCACTAAATTTGAAGGAATGAAAAATAAAACGTAGATCTACGTTCGGAGCAGTACGCACGTGAACGTATATCTACGTGTGGACAGTTTAAGTGTTAAATGTCGTAGTACAGTGGAACCCCGGATTTCAGCCGTAATCCGTCCAAACGTATACGTATCTACGTTTGGACAGTTAAAGGGTTAATAAAAATATTAAGGGAAATCAGTTAACTGGACTTGAGTCCTGGGGGTGGGAAATACAGTGCCTTGCACTTTGAAGAAAGAGTAGGCATATTGGAGCTTGGAGGCATGCCTCTGGAAAAACAAGCTGTATGATCCTTGTAGGTTTAATGCTTCTTGTTGATAATAATACTCTGGAAAGACGAGTGAGCGATGGCGAAAGTGTTTCTTTTTTGGGGGTCACCATATCTCGGTAAGAGACAGCTGGAGCGTTTAAAATAAATAAAACAAAACTACCATTAGATTATTATTATTATAATCAAATAGAAGCGCTAAACCACAGGGTGTAACTACCATTAGAGCTCTTTCAGGTTTTCTCGGTGACAGGTCAAAGAAGTTTGTTTTGACAGGACGAGTATAAGAATTATCATAGGAAGCAGGATAACCCTTGATCTAGCTGGTACAAATAAAACAATATACTGTTGTATAGTTTTGCTCAGACCATTTGAGAGTTTACAATTAACCAAACAGTTTTATTTCAACTGTAACAAGCCTCCTGCCTGCTGTGCCAGCTTGTGTTGTTATACAGAATTATAACTTTATATAGCATACTGTACTCCATATACATGTATAGTACATATTTATACAGTGTAAAGCTCTTATCTGTACAATGCATATACTAATAGGTCTTTATAGTAGTAATGTATATTTGATTCATGAAAAGACACAAACTATAAGGATCATAGTGTTTGGATTTAAATGGGAGGAAGGATTGACCTGAGAAAGGGAGGGTAATTTCAAATCCTTTGTAAGCTTTGCAAGGAAATAAAAATTTTAATTTTTCATTTCATTTGATGGAGAAGCTTTCACCTACATCAAGGGATCCCATTTGATGGAAGGTTGTCATAAATCCTCAAGACCAAGAATTTGCCCTTAATCATTGAACTTAAAAATTTTGTCCTCACCTAGTTGCACTTTGATATGAAGGCCAATGAAGATTACTATTATACACACTATAATTGAATCTAATGTACAGTGGAACCCCGGTTAACGAAAAAAATTCATTGCAGAAGCCTGCTCAAGTGCCATTACCGAACGAATTTACTTCCTTAAGAAAAAATGTCATTTAGGTTAGTCTATTTCAGACCCCCAAAAATACACTTCCACAAGCACTTACAATATTATACATACATATTTGCACGATTTCCGGGGTTTTCGTTAACCGGGGTTCCACTGTATTCTTACTCTTAACCACCACCACCACCCCCCTATCAAGGGAGGTTTCTTAATGATGATGATCAGTGCTGTATGACCCTTTTGGGTTTAGCGCTTGATTATGATTAGTATAATAATTAATGCCGATGATGTGCTCTTGATCTAAAGAAGTGAGCCTGCACTTCCTTGGATTGAACCTGAATGCTTCCTATTTCACCCAGGTGCTGTATTCTAACATGCCTTATAGATGGATAATGAAAAATACACATTACTCCACTTTTATTTCAATTCTGGAGTTTTTTTTTCAACAGTTTACATAAAAATACACAGCTCTATGCTAGGCAACTATGTATAAACATAACACAATTTTTCATCTTTACATATATATTGCATATGAAATGTATATTATGTTGAGAACAGAAGCTGTGTTAACATACAAAATGCATTACCATTATTTAATGCAGATAAATGACTAGAACAGATTCAATAAAGCCAAGGAAAGGTTGGCTTACACAACAAAGGAAGTGTAAAAATTCAGTTGCGGAAGCATTTCTAAAATTAGTATCACCCATATGCTGTTAAAAAAAATATTAAGACTTATTTTTCATGAGACCAGCTCAAGTCCCACTGAGCACTGCTTGCAACAATACAAGAATCCCTTAAGTATCTGCTTACAGATACTGTATGTGATCTTTTCAGATGTTAAAAAATAAAATTTCCCTAGCTGAGGTAAAGTCATTTCAGAATTTCTGCCAGTATATTAAACAACATTTTACTCTGGTTCGGCACTTCTGTTTGGATTTAGGTTTTACTCGAATCACTTTACTGTAAAGAAATGACATGTGCAAAGACTAGACATTTATTAAGAAATGTGTCCTGAGACCTTGTTTATCCCCTATGATATAAAGGGTACAAGAAACAATATGTAAAGCCAAGGTACAAGTGAGTGGAGAGGGGTCAAATTAGGTGTAAGAAGCAATGGCTGTCATTAAACTGTTATCAGCTAAGCTTCCAGGCACCATCATCTGCTCAACTCAGATTTGGTGAATAGTAGTTGGCCTTTCTTGTTCCTCTGGGTTATGCAAGTGCTGCTCTGGTTGGTCCTGCTGCTTAGTTTGATACGTTCGTTACAGTTTTTATCTCTTTTTCCCCAGTTTCTAATGCTGGAGTCTACACAATCCATTGTGGATATTGCAATAAGATGTATGTAAGAGAAACTGGAAGGAACTTGCCCATCAAATGCTTGCAGCAAGGATGACCCAAGCAATGCCTGCATTACTCTCAGCCACAAGGCCATGTGAAGAACTCGAATGAGACCCAGCTAGTTTTCACCAAATGTGAGCTGAACCAATGGTGCCTGGAAGCTTTGCTGATTCTGATACTCTACAATGAGAAGCAGGAGGCTACCTCCATCTCCAATACTTTGGCCCACATGATTCTGGACCTTGCTTTGCCCTGCCTACATTTTGATAGCAGTCAGATGACTAATTGCACTTAGCTTACCTGACCTAACTACAGCTTACACCTGACCTCTCCTCTCCTCTCTTCTCTTCACTTGCTTGCACCCTGACTTCATGTAATGCATTTCCTGTATCCTCTGCATCATAGGAGTGAACAAGGTTTCAGAACCAAAACCTTTCCTGTCTTGAGTGCTTGCAAATGTCATTTCCCAACTTTGTCATATACAGTGCCTGGTTTATACTACGTACTTTACTGTGACTTTATAAAATACTAGATTGTTTGATAGCATGCTCATGTTAAGTAAAAAAAATATTAATGTATCTAGTAAGGATATCTTCCCTGTAGTTCATGAATATTTTTCAGTTCTACAAATTAAGATTGGCCCTCATCAAGGAAGGTTTTTTGATGCTGGTGAGGGGCTCGTGATCCAAGGAACTGGACCAGATCTCCATGTCTTTGGATCAACCCTGACTGCTTCCCATTCCCCTAGGCATAATATATCCCTACAAGTTTAGCGCTTTTTCCCATGAATGTAATACAGAATTAGATTGGAAATTACTTGAAATACTGTACTTATCTATAACAGGTATCAAGTGCCCAAAATCTACCCAGGCAAATGTTATTAAACAAAAAATTAAGCAAGGTCTATAACTACTACAGGTCGGCCATCACTAATCCGGCATCAATGGGACCTGTATTATTATAATCAAATAGAAGTGCTAAACCACAGGGGTTATACAGCGCTGCAGGTTATTGTAGGATGCAGGGAGAGTGGGTTGTAAGAGGGAGATGGACGATTAGTAGGGTATGGAGTGCAAGATGACGGTGTATAGTGCAGGGGTGGAGGGTAGCAAGAGATCGAGGTAGAAGGGACTGAGGGAGGTGCTACAGGTATAATCTTCAGAGTTTGTGTAGTAAGTCAGTTTCTGTCAAAAAGTCAATGAGAGAGTCAGGATTAAAGGAGGGTCCATCTGCAAGAAGGGAAGGTAAAGAAAGGGCCGCAGAGCG
Organism: Cherax destructor; assembly: GCA_009830355.1. Classification (NCBI taxonomy): domain Eukaryota; kingdom Metazoa; phylum Arthropoda; class Malacostraca; order Decapoda; family Parastacidae; genus Cherax; species Cherax destructor. Next base: position 13,046 of record WNWK01027354.1, read on the forward strand.
AAGACGTCGTTGGAGGTAAATTCTGCGTGCTCGTTGATAGAGTGGGCAGTCCAACAGGATATGTCGAACAGACACTGGAACCTGACAATGCTCACAGAGAGGGGCAGGGAGCCTCTCCATGAGATACCCGTGAGTAAGACGAGTGTAGCCGATGCGAAGACGGGAGAGAGTAGTCTCCCAACCTCGACATTGGTGACAAGAAGAAGGCCAGAAACCTATAACCGGTTTAATAGAATGAAGTTTGTTATTCAGCAGGTCAGACCAGCGTTGTTGCCAACGGGTGCGAAGGTGGGTAGCAATGACCGCAAAATAGTCCGTGAAAGGAACACCTCTATATGAAACTGGAAGGTCATGTACTGCTGACCGCGCAGCAGTCAACATGACCAGGGACCCAACAAAAAACATCATCTTTATGCTTGCTAAAGATACAGCGTAACCAAAGGTGGATACGAAGAACTAGGGGGTGAGGTGTATCAATTTTACGGATAGCCTGTAAAGCACTAAGGGAGTCTGAAACGACCACAAATGGTGACTCAGGCATAGATGCAATTCGGATAAGTGCCACAAGAATGGCATACAATTCAGCCGTAAATATGCTAGCCGAGGGTAATAGATGCCCTCGTACAACGCTGTCCGGAAACACTGCTGCGAATCCGACGCCGTCAGATGACTTTGAACCATCGGTGTATACTGCGATGGCATGGGAATGAGAACGGAAGTGGTCTAGAAAGAAAGCGAGAAGCCGCCGTAGGTAGTTGGGCTTTCGCGCAAGGTAGAGGAATAGAACAGACACGGACAGCAGGAACTTCCCAAGGGGGTAGAGGAAAGGGTGAAGCCACATGAACATATAAAGGCTGAAGCTGAAGGGAAGACAAGAGTGAATGCAGACGAAGAGAAAAGGGACGAAGTAAACAGGGGCGACGAACAAATAAAGAGCGCCTACTAACATCTGTAACAATCCTATACATGGAAGGATTGCGGAGGTCATGAGAGCGAACAAAATAGCGAATGCAATGTGCATCACGACGATCGGATAAGGATGGAATGTTCGCTTCTACATAGAGGCTCTCAACCGGGGAAGAACGAAATGCACCAAGGCACAAGCGTAATCCCTGGTGATGGATGGGATTAAGGATGGAAAGAGTAGCAGGGGAGGCCGCAGAATATATCTGGTCACCATAATCGAGTTTCAACAAAATTAGGGCTGAATGTAGGCGAAGGAGGGTTCTACGATCAGCCCCCCATAAAAGATGTGCGAGGGTTTTAAGAAGGTTCAGCCTGGTGTGACAAGTTGCCTTCAGAGAGGTAATGTGAGGTTTCCAGGACAATCGACGGTCGAACAGGAGGCCGAGAAACCTGACTATCACGTTCTGGGATACGTGAGCCGTATAGGTACAATGGATGGTCAGAGACCACTGAACGTCTAGTAAACGTAATTTGATGAGTTTTGCTACTAGAAAATTTAAACCCGTGAGTGGTGGCCCAATCAGAAACCCGGTTGATGGCATGCTGGAGGGAAACTGCAATGAGGTGAATGGGACCTATAGTGTGCCAGATTGCAGAGTTGTTAGGTTAGAATACGTACACTTAATTAACCTATCAATAGAGACTGCTACATCTTCCTCATTTTCATCACTGCTTTCTCCTCCACTGGCTTGCTGCTCTGGATTTACAACCATCTGCACAATTTCTGAGTCAGTATGATGATTTGAGTCATTATAATGAAGAAATTTGAAATTATGCTAGCCGAAATTAGTGCCAGATTACTGATGGAACCGGATAACTGATTGCCAGATTAGTGATGGCCGACCTGTACTATATTATTTAAATACGTAAAGGGGGGGAGGGGGCAGTTAAATATACAATGGTGTTTCAGCAAATTCGTGAATTGCTTCAACCTGATGCATAATGGATGCTCATATTATTATTATTATAATCAAATAGAAGCGCTAAACCACAGGGGTTATGGATGCTCATAGAGTGTATATAAAATAAATTTAATTCATAATTAAATAGAATATTTAGGTTACTGGATTCTGATACTTTCTCTTCATATAAGCCTTTACTAGATTTCTTTGATTAGTAGTAGTACTTAGCATACCACAAACTACTGCACAAGTAATGATCAACATTACTTTGAGAGTAATTTATGAGAAAAATGAAGACTGGTACAAGGCCATGTTTTGTTTTATAAATGTATTAGCTGACATCACTTCTAAATTTATGAAGTTTTAATTATTGTCATTCATCCACTGTATAGGCTACAAATATATGTTATCACTAATGGAAGAATGCACTAAACCAGAGTGCAATAATGCCCTAACTATTGAACTGGGAAGATAATAAAATGCTTAAATTTTCTACATAGATTCTAACTTAAAACATGTTAATAAAAACAAAATATTTTAAAATGATGCATTATCTATGACCAGGTTACCAGAGAATTGTTTAACAGTAATTTAGTTGCTGCACAATATAAATTAGTCATATACAGTATGTAAATGTGTATGTGCTAACCTATGTACTAGTACATATATAGTTACTATTACATGCATCATTCATCATTACATTCACCATTCAAACATTGTCTTGCCAGAAGTTTGGTGTATGCAAGACACACTTTTTTTCACATTCTTGGTGTTAATCACTAAGTTTGACGTACACAGGTGTGCTGACATCATTATTCATTATTATTATAATCAAAAAGAAGCGCTAAACCACAGGGGTCATACAGCACATCATTATTCAGATTACTCTCCAGAGTGCAGCCACTGCCCTTCCCATCTCCAGAACTCATGTTCATCTAACCAGTTTCCCCAAAATACCTTCATAAGTGTTACCCTGTTCACAATCCAACAGGACATCCATTAAAATCTGCTTGGTTCTATGCACTCCTACCATGCTCACACAAGCCAGCTGGATGCTCAAGCCCCTAAAACTCAAAGCCTCCTTTATTCCCCTCCCAACTCTTCTTGGGATTATCCCTATTCCTCTACCTTCCACAAATTTATTCACCCTCATCATCCTACCCCTTTATATGCCCAAACCACATTGACAACCCCCTCATTAGCCCTCTGAATTATACTCTTTGTGACCCAATATTACCTTGTAATCTTTTCACTCTGAATTCTCTGCAGGATATTCACACCATACATCCTCTTAGACATGACTTCTCACTGCCTCTAGCCTCCTGCAGCATTCAAAATCCATGCCTCACACCACTATCAACTTGTTTCTACCACTGTATAAATGTACCAAACTGACAATTATGTTAAGACACTATGTTGTTTATGGCATTTTACTGAGAAGACATTTTGTCCACCAGGGAGTATAGTCACAGATTAGTAAAATAGATAGCAACTTAGGTTAATCGTGTCCCAAGGATATGACCCCCACCAGTTGGCTAACACCCAGGAACCTACTTCTAGGTGAACACAGACAGCAGGTGTAAGGCATGTTTCCACCCATACCAGGGATCAAACCACAGACACTATCACTTGCCCATCTCTACATCTTGTCTCTCTCCACTATATAAATGTGAGAATAAAGCCCCTGGTGGACAAAACATCTCTATAAAATGCCATAAACTGAATGTTGCATCATATTAATAATGACTTTCTTCCAAAATCTGGTATACTTCCTATTTTTGTTTTTATCTCCATAGAAAAATATCTTACCTCTGTGTGTGTACTCATCTAGTTGTGGTTGCAGGGGACGAGTCATAGCTCCTGGCCCCGAAATGTGTGTGTGTGTGTGTGTGTGTGTACTCGCCTAATTGTGTGTGTGTGTGTACTCGCCTAATTGCGTATGTGTGTGTTTGTTTTCACCTAGTTGTGGTTGCAGGGGTTGAACCATAGCTCCTGGCCCTGCCTCTTCACTACTAGGTCACTCTTCTTGCTCCATGAGCTTTATCATACCTCTTCTTAAAGCTATGTATGGACCCTGTCTCCACTACATCACTTCCCAGACTATTCCACTTCCTGACAATTCTGTGACTGAAGAAATACTTCCTAACATCCCTGTGATTCATCCAAGTCTTCAACTTCCAAATGTGACCCCTTGTTGCTGTGTCCCATCTCTGGAACATCCTGTCTGTCCACCTTGTCGATTCCTCTCAGTATTTTATACGTTGTTATCACATCCCCCCCATCTCTCCTGTCCTCCAGTGTCGTCAGGTCAATTTCCCTTAACCTCTCCTCGTAAGACATGCCCCTTAGCTCCGGGACTAGTCTTGTTACAAACCTTTGCACTTTCTCTAGCTTCCTTACATGCTTGGCTAGGTGTTTATTCCAAACTGGTGCTGCATACTCCAATATAGGCCTAACGTACATGGTGTACAGGGTTCTGAACGATTCCTTATTGAGATGTCAGAATGCTGTTCTTAGGTTTGCTAGGTGCCTGTATGCTGCAGCAGTTATTTGGTTGATGTGTGCCTCAGGAGATGTGCCCGGTGTTATACTCCCCCCAAGATCCTTTTCCTTGAGTGAGGTTTGTAGTCTCTGGCCCCCTAGACTGTACTCTGCGGTCTTCTCTGCCCTTCCCCAATCTTCATGACTTTGCACTTGGTGGGGTTGATCTCCAGGAGCCAGGTGCTGGACCAGGCCTGCAGCCTGTCCAGATCCCTTTTTAGTTCTGCCTTATTCTGGTCAGATTCAATTCTTCTCAATTTCACATCATCTGCAAACAGGGACACTTCTGAGTCTATTCCTTCCATCATGTCGTTCATAAATACCAGAAACAGCACTGGTCCTAGGACTGAACCCTGTGGAACCCCGCTCATCACAGGCACCCACTCTGACACCTCACTGTGTACCATGACTCGCTGTTGTCTTCCTGACAGGTAGGTAGGTGTGTGTGTGTGTGTGTGTAAGTAATCAAAACCACCACTGTTAAAAAATAATGAACTTCCACGTGCTTTCGTGATTTCACACACTTTCAAGGGACTGTAAAAATAAAAGATCAGCAGAAGGCAAATAAGGACAAGATTACACCTCGTGGTCAACTTGCAACACCTGACCTTATGATGATGTGGGTAGGTGGTTAAATTGCTGTCAGACACAACTTATATTCTACCCAAGCTTTAAGATTTTAAATATATCTTAACCCTTTGACTGTTTCGGACGTATATATACGTCTTACGAGCCACTGTTTCGGACGTATATATACGCCTAAATTCTAGCGGCTTCAAATGAAGCAGGAGAAAGCTGGTAGGCCTACATGTGAGAATGGGCCTGCATGGTGGGTGTGCGTAGTATGAAAAAAAACGAGGACTCAGTGGTGCATTGTGGGAGCGCCATGTTCACCATGCCTCGCGGTAAGAAGCACCTCACTCCCCGGTGAATTGGAGGCCTTCTCTTCCCAAGTGATAGTTCAAACAGCGATGGAAGTTCCAGTGAAAGTGAATTCCATGGTTTTCAGGAGGGTATTACCGAAAGCAGTGCCCAGGATAACATAATTAGTGATGAAAACCCAGATGACCCACAGCCTTCCACATCTGGTGCTGGGCCGTCTCATTCACGTTCACCTGTACCAGGATGAAAGAGGAAACTATTTCACCGTGTACAGGACTCTGATGTGAGCAGTGTAAGTGATGATGACAGTGATTTCCAAGTTATTGAAAGCAGTTCTAGTGGCGACAGTGAGGGAGAGTATTCTCCAGTGAAGCGGCAGTATGTATGACGCTACATGCGTTCTGGTAGTGTGCCATATGCTATTCCAAGGAAAAGGAGTAAATCTCAGAGTACATCTCTTGGCCCTACACCACGAATTGATAGTGAAGATGATATTGTGACAATGGGGATGCGTAATGTGCGTGGGGTAGTAGGTGGTGGTGGTGTTGGCGGTGGCACGAGTCATGTGGCACCAGGAGCGGGTCACGCTGCTACCCACATTGCTAACTCAGCACACCCACAACCACCCCCACACTCCCACAACCTGTACAACCACATCCTCAACCACAACCACCTGTCAATATCCAGTACCCACCAGCAGACCGCATCTGGGATTGGCAGCAAGGAGACAATTTTGTTCCCAATCCCCATGACTTTGATGAAACACAAAGTGGAATACGGCCATCGTGTACACTTGGGAACAATGCTACTGAACTAGAATGCTTTCAGTTATTCTTCGATGAACCCCTGATGGACATTATTGTCAGGGAAAGCAACACATACTATGAGTACACCATGGCAAATAATTCTTTCACCAAGGTCACGGCTACACCAGTGGAAGGACACAACTGTGGCAGAGATGTACTTGTTCTTTGCCACAATAATGCTTATGCCACATGTGTATAAGCACACTGTCAACATACTGGTCGACAGAATGCCTGATTTCAACCCCAGGTTTTAGTGATATTATACCAGTGAATCGTTTTTTTATACTGTTTCGTATGATACACTTCTCAGACAAAACCAGGCCTGACAGAAACGACAGGTTATATAAGATCAGGAATGTGTTTACGTACATGAAACAAAAGTGCTGTATGTATTTTTATCCCTTCAGGAAGCTTGTTATTGATGAGTCTTTGATTTTGTTCAAAGGCGCAGACTGTCGTTCAAGCAGTATACAGTGGAACCCCAGTTAACAAAAAAAATTCATTGCAGAAGCCTGCTCAAGTGCCATTACCGAACGAATTTACTTCCTTAAGAAAAAATGTCATTTAGGTTAGTCTATTTCAGACCCCCAAAAATACACTTCCACAAGCACTTACAATATTATACTTACATAATTGCACGATTTCCGGGGTGTTCGTTAACCGGGGTTCCACTGTATACCAAGCAAGAGGAAACACTTTGGTATAAAGTTATTTGTACTGTGTGATTGCAAAAGTGGTTTAGTTTTGGATATAATTGTGTACACTGGCAGTAATACATTGCAAGATACCAAGAAGTTATTGGGTATCTCTGGTGATGTGGTTAGAACAATGATGGAACCATATCTTAGTAAGGGGTATATATTATATACTGATAACTGGTACACAAGCCTTTTACTCAGTGATTTCTTGCGAGTGAACATGACAGACGTGTGTGGCACAGTGCGTGCAAATCATAGACATATGTCTAGGTTCGATGTTGGCACTCGTAGAGGTGAAGTGCAGGTGTTTGCTGCCAATGACATCATGGCATTTCGGTGGCAAGACAAACGTGATGTCACATTGTTGACATCAGTTCAAGGACATAAAATGGTAGACACTGGCAAGCAGAATAGAGACCAATGAACCCATTCTAAAACCTGCAGCTGTGATGGACTACAACCTCAATATGCACTTAGTGGACAAATGTGACATGCAGATTGGGTTTGCTGATTGTGTCCGCAAAAGTTATAAGTGGTACATAAATACCACTTATAACATGTACAAGTTGAAGACCAACAACAAACCCAAATATGGTGAATTTTGTTTGTCAGTCATCAGACAAATAATATTCAAGTACCAAGGAACAACACCTGCAATAGACCAGCCCCCACGAAATTATCAACACATGCCCTCTCGTATGAGGCCTGGTGATCACTACCCCATACAACTGTCTGCTACTACTCTCAAGAAAAATGCTCAGAAGAGGTGTTTTGTCTGTAAACATACCACAAAATGCCCACAAAAATGCAGAGACACTCGTTTTATGTGTGAGGAGTGTAAAGTACCACTGTGCATATACCCATGTTTCAAAGAATTCCACAAGCTGCAGGAGTTCTAGGAAAGTGTTCAGTGAGTGTACATTTGTATATATATTATAGAACAATAGAAATGAACATTTTTTTTTATTGTTTGTTTGTGTAAACAAGTTTTGTAAACAATATAAAGATACTAATGTTTATGCTAGTATTGTGTTGCATACAACGAGTGTATATATAAACAGTGCACCTTACCTTGGTCTAACAGGCCACATAAGTTACGTAAAAAAAGAAAATAGTGAAAAAAACAAGAAATCTATGAATGGAAGTAAACAAATGTTTACTGAGTGAGCGGCATTCGCCGCTGTTGCCATACGTGGCTCATTTTCTGCCAACTTTACACCTCCATATCTCGGTAAGTATTGATAGCAAAAATCTGTTTTTAGGATAAAAACAATTAGAAAAATAATCTTAACATTTTGATAAGAAAAAATATTTTTTTTTTCCGAATATTTTGCGACAACAGAATGGCATTCAGGATTGAGGGTTGCGACAGTCAAAGGGTTAAATTCTTCCCAAATTTTATTATAAATAAATCCAATTTGTATAATCCTAAAGCAATATTCATATTAATGTCAAAACGTATTTTTTATAAAACTTTATCCTTGTAGGTTTAGCACTTCTTTTTGATTATAATAATAATATAAAACTATTCTATTATATTTTTCTCAACCATGATCCTGCTTGATGCAACTTTCTCGGCTTTCTGAAAATAAATTTGATGGTTGAAATCTCTTGCATTAATAAACAGAGCATTAGACTTGTAATCTTCTAATGCTATATTTATGTTGTTGTAATCTTAGTTAAAGACTTTTTCCAGTTAGACTGTAAACTTTATCACATTTTTAACAGGGAATCTTGTAGGCATAGCTGTCAGCATTTTTGGGGAAATTATCATAATTTTTTTTTTTTACTGTATCAAGATTTTTAAATACACGTTGATATTAAAATTATCAAGCAGAGAAGGTACATATATCAAGAAAGTTTTTATGGTAAGGGAGAACCAACATATTTTTAGTTGAATAAGGTTGTTTTTCCTTTTTTTGAATGAAGTGTTTAGGGTATATTTTAGATCATTAGCTATTTCATAAATCAAGATTTCTTCAATGAACTCTAGGCTGCAAATATGCAAAACTAGAAAACATTGATGAGAATACAGAAAGTTTAACTATCATGATGTGAAGAATAATAGTGCACAATGAACAGTTATTGGATTTCTGTAAATTTTAAATTTAAAATCATGGTCCCCTTAATAATTAAGACATCTATAAAAGGCAATGAGTTATTTTCTGCAAACTCGACAGTAAAATTTATGGAATGAGCTAGACTATTTAACAAGGAAATTGTTTATATCTATATTTTAAGGCATTAGACATAAAACATCAACATATCTGTACTAAACTCTACTGGGAAGGATTTTATTAAGCAATCTTGTTTCAAAATATTCCATGTACAAATTACTAAGGACAGGTGAGAGAGTATTTCCCATTGCCATACCAAACTTCTGAGAGTAAAACTTGCCATTAAACACAAACTCTCCATCAACAATACAGAGTTTAATAAGCAATGGTAAATCGTAATTAACAAGTTCTTCAGACAGGAAACTTAATTAATCATCAACTGAAACTTATGTAAAGAAAGAAGTAACAACAAAGCTAACCATATTGTAATCATTCAAATCAGTAATGGGGATTAATTTATCCACTAAATCTATATTGTTTTTAACATTAAACTTAGAAATTTTTCCAACAATTGGGCTCAACATGAAATAGCTAATGATCTAAAAATACTTAAACACTTAATTGATAATTTTTTTAAAATTGCTAGAAATACTTTTTACAATTCAAGAAAGAACAAACAACCTTATTTAACTAAAAAAATATGGTGGTTCTCCCTTACCACGAAAACTTTTTTGATATACCTTCTCTACTCAAGAATTTTAATACCAAATTTGTATTTAAAAATCTTGATACAGGAAAAAAAATTGATAAAAAATTGCCCATAAAATGCTGACGGCTGTGTCTACAAGATTCCCTGTAAAAAATGTGAAAGTTTATTATGGTCATACTGGGAAAAGTCTTGAACTAAGATTACAACAACATAAATATAGCATTAGAAGTGAACAAGAATCTAATGTTCTGTTTATTCGTGTGAGATTTTAACCATCCAATTGATTTTCAAAAGGCCAAGAAAATTGTAACAAGCAAGTCCATGGTTTAGAGAAATATTTAAGATATATTCTTAAAATCTGGGTAGAATATAAACTTTCTGACAGCTCCTTGACCACCTACCCACATCATAAAGGGTCAGGTGTTTAAGTTGACAACGAGTGTAATCTCGTACACACAAACACACATACATATACAGTGGACCCCCGAGTAACGAACACCCCGGAAATCATACAATTATGTAAGCATAATATTGTAAGTCCTTGTGGAAGTGTATTTTTGGGGGTCTGAAATAGACTAACCTACGTGACATTATTCCTTAAAGGAGTAAATTCGTTCGGTAATGGCACTTGAGCAGGCTTCTGGAATGAAGTTTTTTCGTTACTCGGGGGTCCACTGTATAGTAGTAGTAGTAGTAGTAGTACGTAGTAGTTTGTGAATATAGGAGGGTGGGTGAGAGAGGGAAGAGGAGCAATTGATGGAATGATGAAATAAAAAGGAGTGGCAAGGGAGAAAAGGTTAGCATATGAGAGGTTTTTTACAAAGCAGAAGTGATATAAGGAGGTGGAGTATATGGAGAGTAAAAGAGGTTAAGAAAGTGGTGAGGGAGTGTACAAGGAGAGCAAATGAGAGAGTAGGTAAGGTTCTGTCAAATTTTGCTGAGAATAAGTAAAAGTTTTAGATATTAATCAGTGGAGAATGCCTAAGGAACAAATGGATTTGACAGTTAAAAACAGAAGAGGGTAGTTAGAGGTATTGGAAAGATGGCTTGAATATTTTTACCTGTTAAATGTTGATGAAGAAAGGGAGGCAGCGATTTCATGCACTGCCCAGGGAGGTATACTATCTTTTAGGAGTAAGGAAGAGTCAGGTGTGAGTGTGGTGGAGGTTTGTAAGGCAGTGGGTAAAATAAAAGTGGGGAGGTGAAGGAGCTGAGATTGACGAGATCTTGACAGGAATGTTAGAAGTGGGGATATAGTTATGGAGTGGATGTTGCTTTTCAATAAATGCATTAAAGAGGGAAAGGTACCTAGGGACTGGCAGATAGCATACAGAGTTCCTTTGTATAAAGGAAAAGGGGACAAAAGTAAGTGTAAAAATTTTAGGGGAACAAGTCTGTTGAGTATACTATGGAAAGTGTATGGTATAGTTACTACTATACCATATTGCAAATGTATAGCATAGGTGGTAGGTTACTGAATGCTGTTAAGAGTTTTTATGAGGATAGTGAGATTCAGGTTAGGGTATGTAGGAGAGAGGAAGAATATTTTCCAGTGAAAGTAGGCCTTTAAACAAGAGAGTGATGTCACCATAGTTGTTTAACATTTTTATAGATGGGGTTGTAAGAGTAGTGAATGCTAGGGTGTTAGGGAGAGGTGCGAGATTAAAATATGCAGAATCTAGAGCAAAATGGAAGTTGTCACAGTTGCTTTTTGTTGATGACACTGTGCTTTTGGGAGATTCTAAAAAGTGCAAAAGTTAGATGAATTTGGGAGGGTATGTAAAAGAAGGAAATTAAAAGTGAACATAAAGAGCTAGGTGATGAGGGTAACAAACAATTTAGGTACTGAGAGATTGGATATCAGATTGGAAGGAGGGAGTATGAGAAAGTGAATGTGTTCAGATATTTGGGAGTAGACTTGTCGGTGGATGGGTCTTTGAAAGACGAGGCGAATCATAGAATTGATGAGGGAAAAAGGTGGGTGGTGCACTGAAGTATCTTTGGAGACAAAAAACGTTATCCATGGAGGTGAAAAGGTGAATGTATAAGAGTAAGGTGGTACCAAAACTCTTATATGGGTGTGAAGCATGGGCTGTGAATCCTGTAGTGAGGAGGCTGGAGGCAGCAGAGACTGTAGCTTGGAAATTAGGGGGAGACGGGTGCAGGGTTACTAAAAGCATTATCCTGAGGGCCGAGGAGGGGTTGAAGTGGTTTGGCCATTTTGAGAGGATGGAGCAAAATAGGATTTCTTAAGTGTGTATAAATCTGCATTGGAGGGAAGGCAGGGTAGGGGTTGCCCTTAGAAAGGTTGGAGGTGGCAAAGGAGGTTTTGTGTGTGTGGACTGGACATCCAGCAGGTGTGTGTGAGTATGTTGGATAGGAGTGGAGGCAAATAGTTTTTGGGACTTGACAAGCTGTTGGAATGTGAGTAAGGTAACATTTGTGAAGGGATTCAGGGAAACCAGTTAGCTGGACTTGAGTCCTGAAGGTGAGAAGTACAATGCCTGCACTCTGAAGGAGGGGTGGAGATACATGCAGTCTAGAGTCATCTGAACTGTAGTATTTGTGCACCTCTGGCAAGACTGTGATAGTGAATGATGATGAAAGCGTTTCTCCTTTTTCAGGTCACCCTACCTCGGTGGGAGATGGCCAGTATGTAAAAAGAATTTACATTTATTTTTTTACGTTGTATTTGTCTGACTATTTGTTAAGCTAACAAAATTATATTATTGCATGTGCTTTTGAATTTTTTTTTTTTTCATTTAGTATTTATATATACTATATACTTTATGGAAAGAAAGAGGTTTATCTATGGAGGCAAATTATATATATATGTGCACCAGATTATATTATTACCAACACTTTTATAAGGAATGCTGAACAAGGCACCAACTAAAGGTAGTGGAACTGTCATGTTTGAGAGCAATGCATTATGTGAATATCATGCTGTAGATTCGGAGTGTAGAAATTATAAGGCGATGGGAAGTCACCAAGGGAATATAATTCAAAGAGCTGCTGAGGGTAGATTCTTGAATCCTTGGTTTCATATCAAGAAGCATAAAAGGAGTCCTCAGGTTGTTCAACTCTATTTATCTTTGGTTAGACCTCATTTAGATTATGCTGCACAGTTTTGGTCACGGTATTACAGAATGGATATAAATGCACTGGAAAACATACAAAGGAGGATGACAAAGTTGATCCCATGTATCAGAAATCTTCCCTATGAGGATAGAATGAGGGCTCTGAATCTGCACTCTAGAAAGGCATAGAATTAAGGGGGCTATGACTGAGGTGTATAAATGGAAAACAGGAATAAATAAAGGGAATGTAAATAGTGTGCTAAAAATATCTAGCCAAGACAGGACTTGCAGCAATGGTATTAAGTTTTAAGGGAAACCAGTTAGCTGGATTCTGGAGTCCTGAAGGCAGAAGCAATGCCTGCACCTGAAGGAGGGTGGAGATACAGTCTAGAGCCATCTGAACTGCAGTATTTGGCACCTCTACAAAGATCGTGATAGTGAATGATGATGAAAGCGTTTCTCCTTTCAGGTCACCCTACCCTCGGTGGAGATGCCAGTATGTAAAAAGAATCCTTACATTTATTTTTACGCTTGCATTTGTCTTGACTATTTGTTAACAAAATTATATTATTGCATGCAGCTTGAATTTTTTTCATTTAGTATTTATATATACTATATACTTTATGGAAAGAAAGAGGTTTATTCATGGATAAATTATATATATACGTGCACCAGATTATATTTATTTCTACCAACA
>WNWK01027355.1:0-26377 GCA_009830355.1 Cherax destructor
CTGGTGTGTGTGGGGAAGTACCCTGGCTGGTTTGTGGGGGAAGTCCCCTGGCTGGTTTGTGTGGGGAAGTCCCCTGGCTGGTGTGTGTGGGGAAGTACCTGGCTGGTGTGAGGGATGGTTTTTTGCCCATAAACAATGGTTTTTTTATGGGCTGACGCCCCAACCTTCATTATCTCTGTCATATTTTTATTAATTTGGGCATTTTTTATCATGCTGCTATGTTTTTTTGGGTTATCCTAATATTATTTGGAATAAATTTTGATAGGTAGATAACTTATTGATAGTATTAAAAATATTATTATTACAATATTTTGGTGGGGTGAGCTAAACCCCCCACACGCCATGGTGGTCTGTGGGGTAACGGGAGCGGGAGGGGGACCCCCGGCCTGTCCCCCTGCCAGTCTCCCTCATAGCACCGCCAACCATTTTAATACCAGAATATAATATCTTTTTTTATTAATTTGTGCATTTTTTTAATGTTTCTTGATATTTATTTTTAATAAATATGATAGGTAGATAACCTTTATTGATAGTAATATATTATTTTACAATACAGCTTTTGCCCCCAACATCTTGCTACTGGGAGTTTTCCCAACCTCAGGCACCAAAAATGGAGGAACATTGAAAAACAATGGGGGAAGCAGAGATAACACCGGGAGGCACCCTAGATGAAAATTCACACATGAAATGAACTTTTAAATCTCTGCCCCAAGTTCCCCTTTAAAACAAGCATATAGTGGGACCCACAAGATTAGAGAATACGCTGGACCTCATCTTCACCAACAATGATGATCTGATACGAAATGTCATCATATAAAAAACAATATACTCAGATCACAACATAATAGAGGCCCAGACATGCATCCCGGAGCCCCAGATCAACAAAATGTGATCAGCCGTGGGGGATTTTTCCCCAAATTCAACTTCAATAAAAAAAACAAAAGGTGGGACCAAGAAAAACCAAGTTCCCCATGATATAAACGGGGAAAAGATTCCTAAGCATTAGGGACCCCAACCTATGTCTAGAACAAATTAATTTCTGTGGTACTTGAGGTTTGCTAAAGGGAAAACCCTTTAAAGGGGAAAAGGGGGAGGAGAAGATGCAAACGGGAAAGAGAGAGGCCCCCCTATACAGGCAAAGGGGGCCAGAATAACGGAGCGGGTTACAGGGGGCCCCAATATCTCTGAAATACGTAGGGAGACACTAATCAGAGAAATAGAAAAACACAATTTAAAAACTAAAGGAATCTTATAGGAATCAAGAGACACGGGAAGAACTAAAAAAGCCAAAGAAATTGAAAGAAACCCTAAGCCTTCCTATGCAAAATCAAAGTCGAGAACAACAACCAGTAGGGGGCCCCCTATTTAAACCGGATGGGCCCCCAAAAGATGACAGCAAGGAAATGAGTGAGTTACCAAATCCCAGTATGACTCAGTCTTCTTGGCCACTAACCAGACTGAAAATCGAAAAACCCAAATGATTTTTTTTTTAAGAGTGCCACAAAAACTTGACAGGCATGTCTTTTTTGACATCATCACGACGCCAAACGACTTCGAAAGGCAATAAATGACATGCCCAGCACTCCCCTCCCGGCCCCGACCATGGAACTCCCCTGTTCATCAAAACTGCAAAAGCCCCCCATCCCCATGCTTTTTAAAATCCTTTGGGGAGGGAGCATGGACACTGGGAAGTCCCCCAGCTACTAAAAACAACAGACATAGCCCCGCTCCACAAAGGGGGAGTAAAGCAATAGCAAAGAACTACAGACCAATTGCGCTAACGTCCCATATCATAAAAATCTTTGAAAGAGTTCTAAGAAGCAAGATCACCCCCCATCTTTATACCCCTCAATTGCATAACCCGGGGCAGCATGGGTTTAGAGCACCCCTCCTGTCTGTCCCAACTACTGGACCACTACGACAAGGTCCTGGATGCTCTAGAAGATAAACAGAATGCAGATGTTTTTACACAAAATTTTAAAAGCCTTTTTACAAGTGTGACCATGGTGTAATAGCACACAAAAAGGGGATAAAGGGATAACAGGAAAAAATTGGAGATGGATCTATAATTTTTAACACTGGGGAAAACAAAGAGTAGTAGTCAACAGAGTAAAGTCTGAAAAGCTACTGTGAAAAGCTCTGTTCCAAACACAGTACTTGCTCCCATCCTATTCCTCATCCTCATATCAGACATTGACAGGGATATAACCACAGTGCTTGTCTTCCTTTGCAGATGACCCCCGAATCTGTATGACAGTGTCCACCGTTAAAGACACTGCAAGACCCCAAGCAGACATAAACCAAATCTTTAAATGGGCTGCAGAAAACAATATGAAGTTCAATGATGAGAAATTTCAATTACTCAGATACGGAAAACGGAAAAAATTTAAAAAATCTCATCAGAGTACAAAACAATTCCAACCACACAATAGAGCAAAAAACTAATGTCAAAGACCTGGGAGTGATCATGAAGGGGATCTCACCTTAAAAGGACCATAACAATGAGCAATTGCATCTGCTCAAAAATGACAGGATGGATAATGAGAACCTTAAAAACCGGGGATCCCAAGCCCTGTTGACATTTTTACAGATTTGTTCTATCTAGGCGGGAATATTGCTGCACACTAACTGCACCTTTCAAGGCGGGTGAAATTGCTGCCCTTTGAAAAGGGCAGAGAACCTTCCGACGCATAAGTGGAAAAACCACCTCAACTACTGGGAACGCTTAAGTTCCTAAACCTGTACTTCTAGCGCAGGGGGGAAAATCATTATTATATACACATGGAAAATTCTCGGGGGCGTCCAAACTTGCACAAAAATCACTCCCACAAAACAAAAAGACCGGCGGGCGATGAAAACCCCCCCCAATGAAGAGCGGGGGTGCCACTAGCGCGTTGAGGGAAAACAAATAAGTGTGGGGGGGCCCAGATTGTTCAACTGCCCCCCAGCTCATCGGGGGATTCCAAAAACCCCCTGGCGTCTTCAAGCAGGCACTGGACAGGCACCTCAAGTCGGTCCTGATCAGCCGGGCTGTGGTTCGTACGTTGGACTGCGTCCCGCCAGCAGTAACAGCCGGGTTGATCAGGCTCGGGCCCAACGGGAGGCCTGGTCACAGACCGGGCTGGGGGGCTTACCCTGGAATTCTCTCAGGAGCCCCAGGTAGTGGGGCCCCACTTATCGGCAGGTTAGGTTCCAGGCTAGTGTTAAAAAGCAGACATCGAAAAAGCAGAACTCCTTTTTTTCCACTTCTAAATGCATATAAATGCCAGACAACAAGCTTCCCTAACTTATATTAAGTTAGCAATAGCACTACGTTAAAAAACACAAAAAAAAGTAAGATACAAAAGAGACACTTATTACTTCCTTAAAATATTAACATTGATGTGTGAGAGGTGAGTGGCGGGGATTGTCTAAAACAATAAAACTTTAAAAAGGAATTTTTTTTTCCTTGCAAAGTCTAAACTGTAGGTTTAAAAATAGTCTGTGAACCAATTTATGAAAAGATCAGTGTCATCCAAGCTTTCAAATTTGGGATTTATAATAAACGGGGAGGCTCCCTTTTTGCATAGTTCTTTGGGGCCCTAGGATTCTCTGGGAAAAATTTATCATAGGTTTTAATTGAACCCCAGTGTCACTTTGGTTATCCGGGGTTACAAAATATGCTGCTATATATAACTGTATTTGATGGCTATATCAGTGATCAACATATCCTTGTTAGTAAGTTTATTCGGGTATACACAAACAGTTACGACCCCTTTTTTTATCACAACAGCTTAGACCCCAAAGTCAATGAGGGCCAACTAGTTAAGAAAGAGTAAACGAGAGAGAGAACGAGATAGGGAGTTCAGAAAAAAAAAAAACAAACTGAACAGGTAGTGGGCGATCACTGGTCAGGTGAAATGAATGTGATTAATACGGCCCACTTTTAGTTCATTCACATACGTTTGTAAGATTTAAAAAATTTTACCTAAAAAAAAAAATAATTACCTCACAAAAATAATAATTACCTCACAATACAAATACTTTACATTTTTACAAGTCGTACAAAATAAACAAACAGCAACCCCCCCATTCCTAAACACACTTTTTTCAGGGGTTTGGTAGTATTATTATTTTTTCAAAAAAAAAGAAGCACTAAACCCACAAGGGTCGTGAATAGCTATAAAAGGGGAAGGCATATGAAAGGAAAATTTTTCTACAGTTATCCTTCAATGTTTCTAAAAAAACGTAATTTTCTGACACTCCTACAAAGTTGTTGGGTAAACAAATCTCATATTTGTCAATTTTTTTTTTTTGGGGGTTTATGTATCATGTTTATATGCTATGTAAGTTTTTTTTTAAAAAATTTTTTTAAGAAAATATCATAGATGAATTAATGAAAATGTCTAAAATTAAGAAAAAAAGACATTTAATGTGCCCAAGTGATTATTATTAGTATTGTAATTTTTTCCCCCCCCCGGGAAAATTTAACCATATAAACAGCATGTTTAATGCTATGTCGTTTCTTATATAATTTTGAAGAAAATATTATACATAGATGGTTAATGAAAATTTTATATTAACGAAAATAAGAAAGTAATGGCCCAAAGTGATTATTATTTGTTTCGAATTTTTTCCCCTCCGCCCCCCCCCCACATAGCATAAAAAACAGCATGTTTATATCTATTAATGTTTTTATATAATTTTGAAGAAAATATCAATAGATGGATTAATGAAAATGTCTATATTGAAGAAAAATTTGGGGCTTTTAAAAGTGCCCAATGTGCTCAGGGAAAAATGTAAAAAACCCGGGGTGGGGGTGCCGTTTCGAAAGCCCCCTTTCTGTATAAAAAAATTTTTGGGCATAATTTGAACTCGCTGTATAAAAGGAATGCCAAAAGGCGAACCCCCCCCCCAAAAGGGGCCCTACTGATTTTTAGTGCCGTGAACTAACATATCCTCCGCCATGATGGTCCATGAGCAACGAACCTCTCCACTTCCGCTCTCAGCCCCCCCCCCCCTTCTCCTATATGTCATTTTTTATTAATTTATGCATCTTTTCATTTCACATTATTTATGTTAAAAATTAAATTTTCCGGGGAAAAAATATGATAGGTAGATATTATATATTGGGTAGTAATAGTATAATTATACAATAACAAATCTAGAAGCAGTGCTTTTAAACTGGGTCTAGACCAGCTGATGATGCCTTACTGTCAGCTGTATAATGTACTCAGGGTAAAAAAGCCCCAAAATCTTTCAGGATTTATGCCCTCCCTAAAACCCTCGACTTTAGTACCAGAACCTCTACCATCCACTTCGCCGACAACCAACAACCATCCACCTCATCCCAGTAGGGCCACACCATCCATATCCACTCTTCACAACCATCCACAAACATCATTACCCACAATTTAAGGTAAAAAAACTATTTCTATTGCATTTATGTCAAACAGTAATATATCCCACAAGAAAAAAAATTTCATATTCACCTTCAAAATTTTTTTTAAAATCTGTTGGTCTAATAAAAACTTGTTTGGGTTTTTGGGGGCCCCAGGGGAAAAAAACCCCATTTTTTTCCCAAAGTTTTTTAAAAATTTTTTAACACAAAAAATTTTCCCCAAAAAAACGTTTTTAGGAACGTAACTACCATGCTAGATGACGATCTACTGTACATATTTTATTCATTCTAGAGGGATATCAGGCATTTATTTATATTGTTTATTATGCCATATTAGATGTTTTGATAGATAAATTTTCAAAAGTTATAAACCCCAAATGAAGTACTATTACATGCCTCCTGACAGCAGGAACGGATTAATTGGTTTTCATTATTTCTTAGGGGGAAAAATTGCTTGATTTCGACTGTTTCAACCTTTAGAACTGCTCCGGGGGAAAGGTTGTTAAAAACTCAGGGTTCCAAGTACTTAGTTGGGTAAATAGGTAGGTTTCACATGTCTTTAAAAGAATTAGCCATCCCTCATTAACCCTTCGGGAAATTTCCCCCCTTTTCCATGGTGAAGCCCTCTTCATCTAAAGTTGTGGCTCCCGGGGTTCACCCAGGCAGTCAAAACTGTTCTTTCATAAACAGTCCCCCCTCTTTTTCGGGGAAATACCTTGATTCCTGGATTTAGTCTTCGGGCCCCCCCATGAGGTTCCTAGTGCCCCTCCAGCACCTTGAACAGTATCTGATTGTGAAGGTTTAATACAGTGGCCCCCCCACAACAAAAAGGTTTATATAACAAAAAAAAGTATAAAAAGCTTTTTCGCCCCCGTTTGGGGAAAAAATTTGGCCTGGGAGCGAAACGTTTTAAAACCCCGTCCACCTTCCACGCCTCCCCTTTTACCCCCGGGGGCGCCAGTAAAGTATTGTTTACCATTGAGAAAAAATTTTCCCGGGGGCCCTTTTGCATTAAAAAAAAATTTTTTTTTTTTGGGGGTTTAAATGTCCCCGTGAAATAAGTCACCATGGAAAAAGTCACCTGTGAAATAAGTCACCACAGTTATTGTCACTGTGAAATAAGTCCCCATGGGTCCTAGTGGCACCCCTGTGGAAAAGAGAGTGGGGAACACCATCGAACTGAAGAAAGAATTGTTAAAAAATATGAGAGTGGCGTACGTCGGGAGTGAGTTTTGCCGGGATGTACAAAAAAGTGCATCTACTATCGGCACTATCCTGGAAAAGAGAAATGAGATCAAGGAAGCAAGTTGAAAAAGGGGTTGATATGTTAAGAAAAATAGATCGAAAACAGGGGGATGAGGTTGAGAAGTTGTTGATGGTGGGGAAAAAACGATAAACAGATGGGGTGATAGTATTTCCATGGCGATAATTTAAAAAAAAGGGAAGGAAGTTGCACGCAGATCTTGGGGAAGACAATGCCTGGAACCAGTGGTGATGTGATTTTTTTTAAAAAAGCCGGGAAAGGGGGGTTTTTTGACAGGCCCTAGTGGCATTAAAAGACCAAGAAGGGGAAACCCCGGGGGGAATTTGTTACCTGGGGTTTTTTTGGGGGGTTTCCCCCCTTCCAACCACAAAACCCTCCCCTTCATTCCCCTATCTTTCGGGATGCCTGAAACCCCCTTTTTAAAAAAGGTAAGTAAATGTTATTTATATTATTTTTTTGGGTGAATTTTTTTTTGTGGAAGGGTTAATTGTATATACATTATTTTTTATGGGAAAAAAGGGGTTTAATTACAAAGGTTTTGGTTGAGAAATAGCTCCTGGAACTTTTTAAAATTTTGTTATGGGGGGTCCACTGTATCAGTCCTGGTTCAATCTTAAGCCAAGATGAATCAAGGCTGGCTCCCCCTTTTTGGGAAAATTGAAAAAATGGAAAAGATAAATAATAACAACGAAGATAAGCACTTTATTTAACAGAATGTTTTTTTGAAAAGTAAAATACTTAAACATGAATCTCAAATCCTATCTTAAAAAAAAAAAAAAGAAAAAGTTATATAAAATGACTTCAAAGCTAGTATGTACAGATGGAAGTTGGGAAAAGAATTTTCGATGTTCTTTACACGGAATTCTGGGAAACTATCCTAGTTTTTTAGACTTTTTTGTTTTTGTTAGAATCGACGAAAAATGTCCACAACCACTCAGTCGATGGATATTTCCAAAAAACCCCTCAGTTGACATATGTTTCTAAAAAACCCAAATTAGAGACTCAAGTAGTTAACCAAGGTACCAGGGAAATCAGGTGTCGTCCATGGGTAAATCACAAAAGGGCTGGGTTTTGGGCCCCAGTTGAACCACAGTTGAAGGGGAACAGTTGGAGATTATGTCTCTGTCTCACTTAAGATAATTCCCCGAAAAACACTCCTTTGTGCCCGATGACCCACGCTGGGACATAAGACTGAAAAAAAAATTTCAAGACAATTACTCACCACCCCCAATAACCTCATAGTAGGCATAAGGTATTAAAAGAAATGGGGACACTTAAACAAATTACTTTAAGGCAAGGCAGGGCACAAGAACATATAAACAAATTACTTTTTTAATGCAAGGCAGGGGAAAAAAACATAATAAGTTTTCAAATACTATATATAAAGTGAAGCTCTTAAATAAAATGAATTAAGATAGGGGGCAGCTGCGAAATACTTACAGTGGAGTCGGGAGGGTCAGTCAAGTGACAATTCCCGTGGCTAAAAATCGCACCACCCTCTCACCGGATGGAAAGGGGGGGGAATTTTGGGGGGCAAGATACTCCCCCTACCTTGAGCAGACTAAAACTATCCCCCAGACATTCACACTTTCATTACTCCTATTTTGGACTTTTCCCCCCATTGATAAACCTCTCGGTTAAGTGTGTTTGCTGTATTGGGGACATTGTTTGTCTCTAGCTCTCCCCGGGCCGAGTCTGTAGTGTTGCCGTATTGGAAAACTGGTGTTTTTTTCAGCGCTGCCAGGAGCGAAAATTTTGTTTTACTGTATTAGAGACCTGGTGTTTGTTTCAGCTCTTCCAGGGCGGTTTAAGCAGATTTGTTTTGAGGATGGGGAGTAAGTCAGGGAAACAGACTCATCTGAAAATTCCTTCAAGTGTAGAACATTTCTATTCCCACTTAGGGGTTATGAAAGTTTTTACTAATTGTGGGGGAGTTATGAATATTTTGTGTCCTAGATATGCTACGGCACAATGAATTATTAAATAAGTGTTATGCCTTCTGACTCATTGGGGTTAGTCAAGCAAAGTGTTATATTATTTAAAAGAATGTCTTGGGAATAGAGCCATTCAGTATTATAATTAAGACAGAGTATTGTGTATTGTACACTGCATTAATAAGTAACCCAGTGTAAATTTCTTTAATATCTGTTCTATGGTGAAAAATTTTAAAAAATTACAGTGGGCCCTTTTTCTAATTAACCGTTCCCGAGAGGGGTGACAAGGCGAAATTGATGATTTGTGAAAAACCCCCTTTCCCCCCCCAAAAAATAAAAAGTAAACAAATTTTAAACTGTTTCAGACCAAAAGTATTAACACAAAAAAATTTTTTTTTTTTTAAAGAAAAATAGATTTACATACACAGAAAAAAATAAGACATGAATAAAAAAATAAAAACATCACACTTACCTTTATTGAAGACTCTTGTTTGTGTATGAATAAAATATGTCATTATGTATGTTAGGAATTGTGGCGGTGGCAGGGAGTGTGTTCGACAGGACAAGATAGTCCTTCAATATGGCACTAATATCAACTCTATGACTTATTTATCTATCACAATTCATCTATTATGACATAATAAACAATATTAATAACATAGAAACATGACATATACTCTAGAATGAATAAAATGTCATAAAATATGAATAAAATATGTCACAAGTGTGTGTTGTTATTGGGCGCATAAGGGCCACTGAGAGCATAAGCCATATAGTGGTGCTAGTCACACTGAAACACCACTATTCACACTGAAAAAATGTACGTAATTTATAAATAAGAAATATTTACACTAATTTATAAATAAGAAATATTTACACTAATTTATAAATAAGAAATATTTACACTATAAATAAGAAATATTTACACTATAAATAAGGAATATTTACACTTACCTTGGAGGAGCTGGCAGAGGGCAGCATTGTTGTCAGTGGCCCTATACCTCAAACAACAATGGAGGAGTTAAGTTTCGTGTCGTCATTGTTCTATTGCTTAATCGCTTAACTTACTTGCTACACTGTTAATGCTACACTTTATCACTGGCTGGTGCTATAGCCTTCATCAACTTGTGCTGCTTTAGTATCGTACATTTCGTAGAATCACTGAAGAAGGCACATTCTCCCCTCTTTCTTCCTCCTCCACTTTGATACTTTGATACGAGTTCTTTTTTTAATTCTATCGTGTTTCTCACCTTACCAAAGGGCTGGCACTAGGAACGTTCTTTTTCCCATGGTGGCTTATTTAGCAGTTGCAAGCACTAAACAAATGGAATATTAAGAAATGTTCGTATGAACGCATAGGGATCATGCTCACTTGCTGATAAATAATGGCACATGACTGTGAATGGTGTGTTGGGCCGCTTGGGCCGCTGGTATGCGTTCGGGACCAACGACTATTTGCGAGTCAAACGACGATTCGTGAGTCAATATTTTGACCAAATATCATTACGATTTGCGAAAATTCCAAATTCCAATGCTTATGAAAAACGAGGGTCCACTGTAATATAAAACTCTTCTATGGTTTAAGAAAATTAATAAAAACCAGAAAGAAGCATTGTGATAATTTCCTATTGAACCCTTTATGATTTTGTTTATACGGACATTCAGTTCTGTGATTTTGTTGCTAGCCAGGATGAAACAGGCCCCAGAATTGTCCAGGGCGCAACAGCAGGTCACTTCTGCCTGTCCCAACTTGGACCACTATGATAAGGTTCTGGATGCTTTAGAAGATAAACAAAATGCAGATATAGTATACACAGACTTTGAGAAAGCCTTTGATAAGTGCGACCACGAAAAGTTGGTAGATGGATCTACAACTTCCTAACAAATAAAACACCAAGATCAATAGTAAACAGAGTAAAGTCTGAGGCAGCTACATTGAAAAGCTCTGTTCCACAAGGCACAATACTCGCTCCCATTCTGTTCCTCATATCTCACGTAGACAGAGTTGTAGGCCACAGCACCTGTCTTCCATTGCAGATGACATTCGAATTTGTATGACAATGTCATCCATCGAAGACACTTCAAAGCTCCAAGCGGACATCGACCAAATCTGTAAATGGGCCACAGAAAACAATATGAAGTTCATTGAAAAGAAATTTAAATTTCTCTGATATGGAAAACTTGAGGAAATTAAAACTATCAGAGTATAAAACAAATTCCAACCTCACAATAAAGCGGAAAAATAATGTGAAGGACCTAGGAGTGAAAATGTCAGAGGATCTCACTTTCAAAGACCAAAACAATGTATCTATCACATCTGCTAGGAAAATGATAAGATGGATAATGAGAACCTTCAAAACTAGGGATGCCAAGCCCATAATGATTCTCTTCAAATCTTTCATTTCTCTAGGCTGGAATACTGCTGTACACTAATGGCCCCTTTCAAGGCAGGCGAAATTGCTGACCTGGAGAATATACATAGATCCTTCATGCACACATAATTATGATAAAGCACCTAAATTACTGAGAACGGTTGAAGTCCCTTGATTTGTATTCCCTGCAATGCAGGCAAGAAAGATACATGATAAATCAAATTCAAAGTCAAATATTTATTTCATTGCTAGTTTACATAGGTTTTGTTATTACAATCATAAACTGAAGTGCAAGGAGAGCCACTGACATGCCATGGCATTAAGGGCAGCTTAATCTAATGGCTTATAGACTATGTACATAATATTAGAGAAATTGATTGAGTTTGTTCTATTCAAATATTAGATCGTTCAAATTACAATATGATGACAATTCATTGTTCAAATTACAATATGATGATATTACATTGTAACAAGTGTTTAGTAGGATGGTAATATAATAGTAAAAATTGAAATTATCTTAAGGAAAATAACATTGAGCATTTTTTAAAGTAATTTACAGTATGAGTATTTAGTTTAGGGTGAGTAGGTGGTTTTTGAGAATAGTCTTAAATTGATTTTCAGGCAAGGTTATTTTAGTATTTACTGGTAATGAATTCAGATTCTGGGGCCCTTTTATGTCATAGAATTCTTACATAGGTTGATATGGACACGGGGTATATAAAAAAGTGATCTGTGTCTTGTGTTGTGGTCGTGGGTCCTATTAAAGTTGGTGAGGATAATTTTGAGCATAGGGTTTATATTAGAGTGTAGAGTTCTATGTATGTAGTAGGCACAAGAATAAGTGTGAATGTTCTTTATGGTAAGTAGTTTTAGACTTTTGAATGTTGGTGGAGTATGCTGTCTAGAGTGGGAATTTGTTATCATTCTGACTGCAGCCTTTTGCTGGGTTATGAGTGGTGTAAGGTGATTTAATGTTGTTGATCCAAATGCACAGATTCCATAGGTGAGATAAGGGTAGATAAGTGAATGATATAGTGCAAGGAGAGCTGATTGGGGGCACATAGTAGCATATCTTTGATAATATGCCTACTGTCTTGAGATTTTCTTGGAAATTTGTTGTATGTGTGTTTGGAATTTAAGGCTACTGTCAATGTGGATTCCTAGGAATTTTCCCTCTGTTAGTCTTGTGATGGGTGAACCATTGAGCATTATGTTAAGTGGAGAATTTGTGGCTCTGTTTCCAAACTGTATGAAATAGTTCTTGTCAGTATTTAGAGTAAGTTTATTAGTCGTCATCCATGTTGATATTTTCTGTAATTCGGCATTAACAGTATTGGCCAGTATGACTGGATTTGGGTGAAAGAAGACATACGTTGTGTCATCTGCAAATTATATGGGTTTGAGTAGTTGTGATGCATTCGGTAGGTCATTGATGTAAATGAGGAATAGGAGTGGACCCAGTACATTTCCTTGGGGGACTCTGACTGCAATTTGTTGTGTGGAAGAGTTCGCTCCATTTGTGTACACGTATTGGCTTCTGTTACTGAGGTATGACTTTAGGTAGTTGAGTGAGTGAGTGTGCTAATTTTGTGAGCAGTAAATCATGGTCGACTGGATCAAAAGCTTTGCGTAGATCAATGAAGATTCCCAGTGGGACTTCTTTCTTCTCAAGTGTGGTGTATATTAATTCTAGCATGTGTATAATGGCATCATTTGTGCTCTTGTTGGTCCTGAATCCAAACTGACAGGGGTTGAGTACGTTGTGTGAGACGAGGTAGGAATAGATCTGTCTATGAATTAATTTTTCGAAGATTTTAGAGAGCAGTGGTAAATTAGATATTGGTCTATAATTATTCAAGTCTGTTTGATCACCTCCTTTAAAAAGTCTAGAGGGATTAGTACCAATTTTTCACATGAAAATATCTCCATTCAAAAGTAAAAGACTTGACAGGAGATGCAACAACCCCCAATGAAAAGCAGGGGTGCCATGAGTACACTAAGAGACAACACAATAAATGTCACGGGCCCAAGACTGTTGAACTACCTCCCACCATATACAGTGGTACCTCGGGTTACGAGCTTTAGTTGTTCCAGAAGGCTGTTTGAGTGCCGATACCGAACGAATTTGTTCCCATAAGGAATAATGTAAATTAGATTAATCTGTTTCAGACCCCAAAAATACACTTACAAAACACTTACAAAAATACACCTACATAATTGTTCGAGTTGGGAGCTGTTTATATGCCTAAGTACTACTGTATAACAGCCTCTGGCTGTTTTCAAGGAGTCACTGGACAGGCACCTAAAGTCAGTACAGTGGACCCCCGCCTAACGAACACCCGGAAATCGTACAATTATGTAAGTATAATATTGTAAGTGCTTGTGGAAGTGTATTTTTGGGGTCTGAATAGACTAACCTACGTGACATTATTTCTTAAGGAAGTAAATTCGTTCGGTAATGGCACTTGAGCAGGCTTCTGGAATTAATTTTATTCGTTAGGCGGGGGTCCACTGTACCTTATCAGCTGGGTTGTGGTCCATTTGTCGGTTTATGTGTGGCCAGCAGTAACAGTCTGGTTGATCAGACCCTAATCCACCATGAGGCCTGGTCACAGACCAGGCCACGAGGGCATAGATCCTCAAAGCCCTCGCCAGGTATACCAGGTAGTTTAGGTAACATTGATGTATTTGCCATAACTGAGATGTGGTTTGATATGAAAAATCATGGCATTGATGCTGAATGTCACATTCTTGGTTTTAAATTGTTCCACATAGACAGAAGTATTGGAAAGTGGGGTGGGGTGGCACTGCTTGTTCGGGATCGCTTGAATTTCTGCAAAAAAAAAAAATAGGGATAAAGTATGAAATAATGCATACACAGTCTGTCTGGGCAGAATTTTCAGAGGGGCATGAAAATTGATTTTAGGCATGATATACCATCCCTCAAACTTGGATAAGGACCAAGGGAGACTACTGTGGAAAGAAATTGTTAGGGCAACAAGTCACTATAGGACATTATACTGTAGCAACGTTTTGCTCTCCAGGAGCCTTTACAAGTAGTACAAGGACACAAGAGGGTATACATAAGTACCACCAGAGATCCTGGAGACCGAAACGTCACAATAAAATGTCACATTAGTTTGACTAACATATTGTTAGTAATTCACTATTTATTACTAATAAGTATTCAATAAAGACAACTCTGGTTTAAAAGAATGCAGTAAATGATACCTTTATTACTAATAAGTATTCAATAAAGACAACTCCGGTTTAAAGGAATGCAGTAAATAATACCTTTATTACTAATAAGTTGGTTTAGCACTTCTATTTGATTATAATAATAATAATTACTAATAAGTATTCAATAAAGACAACTCTGGTTTAGAAGACTGCAGTAAGTAACAAGTCAGAATGACAAATGACATTTCCTTATCAAATTTAAGATAAGTTGGCTAAAATAAATGTCGAGTCATAGTGAAATGAAGTACATAACTGATTACCATTATTTATCCTTGATGTTATGATTAATATTTACATTAGTGGGCTAAGAGTGGAGCCATGGTGAGAAGCAGAGTAGAAGAGTGTTTGACAGGTGGCACAGTGATAGCATTGTTTAGTAACTGATTGCCTTCTGTAGTGGGTGCTGCTGCTCTCTCTCTCCAGCACATGTTAGTAGATCTGTTGTGCCTCCTGAAAGGGACACAATGTATATTATATATATTATATATATTATATGAACCCCTACTCTCACCAACTGAGACAGACTTAATGTTTTCTTCTCCACCATAGGAAAGAATCTAGCGAGTAAAATCCCAAGCTCGAACACCCGTCCAACAGACTACCTCACCAACACCTACCCTAATACACTATTCCTAGCTCCTACCAACCCAATTGAAGTCTTGCTCATAATCAACACCCTTAAAAACAAGGCAGGAGACATAAACCGGATGGGTCCTACACAGATGACAGCAAGGAAATGAGTGAGTTACTTAAATCCCAGTATGACTCAGTCTTTAGCGAGCCACTAACAAGACTGAAAATCGAAAACCTAAATGATTTTTTTATGAGAGTGCCACAGAACTTGACAGACGCATGCCTTTCTGACATCATCACGATGCCAAATGACTTCGAAAAGGCAATAAAGGACATGCCCATGCACTCCGCTCCAGGCCTAGACTCATGGAACTCCGTGTTCATCAAGAACTGCAAGAAGCCCCTATCACATGCTTTTAACATCCTATGGAGAAGGAGCATGGACACTGGGATCGTCCCACAGCTAATAAAAACAACAGACATAGCCCCGCTCCACAAAGGGGGCAGTAAAGCAATAGCAAAGAACTACAGACCAATTACCCTAACGTCCCATATCATAAAAATCTTTGAAAGGGTTCTAAGAAGCAAGATCGCCACCCATCTTGATACCCATCAATTGCACAACCCAGGACAGCATGGGTTTAGAGCAGGCCGCTCCTGCCTGTCCCAACTACTGGACCACTACGACAAGGTTCTGGATGCTCTAGAAGATAAACAGAATGCAGATGTTATATACACAGATTTTGCAAAAGTCTTTGACAAGTGTGACCATGGTGTAATAGCACACAAAATGCGTGATAAAGGCATAAGAGGAAAAGTTGGTAGATGGATCTATAATTTCCTAACACGTAGAACACAAAGAGTAGTAGTCAACAGAGTAAAGTCTGAGGCAGCTACTGTGAAAAGCTCTGTTCCACCAGGCACAGTACTTGCTCCCATCCTATTCCTCATCCTCATATCAGACATTGACAGGGATATAAGCACAGTGCTGTGTCTTCCTTTGCAGATGACACCCGAATCTGTATGACAGTGTCCACCGTTGAAGACACTGCAAGACTCCAAGCAGACATAAACCAAATCTTTAAATGGGCTGCAGAAAACAATATGAAGTTCAATGATGAGAAATTTCAATTACTCAGATACGGAAAACGTGAAGAAATTAAAATCTCATCGGAGTACAAAACTAATTCCAACCACACAATAGAGCAAAACTAATGTCAAAGACCTGGGAGTGATCATGTCAGAGGGTCTCACCTTCAAGGAACATAACAATGTAGCAATTGCATCTGCTCGAAAAATGACAGGATGGATAATGAGAACCTTCAAAACAAGGGATGCCAAGCCCATGTTGACACTTTACAGATCGCTTGTTCTATCTAGGCTGGAATATTGCTGCACACTAACTGCACCTTTCAAGGCGGGTGAAATTGCTGACCTTGAAAATGTGCAGAGAACCTTCACGGCACGCATAAGTGCGATAAACCACCTCAACTACTGGGAACGCTTGAAGTTCCTAAACCTGTACTATCTAGAACGCAGGCGGGAGAGATACATTATTATATACACATGGAAAATTCTCGAGGGCTTAGTACCAAACTTGCACACAAAAATCACTCCCTACGAAAGCAAAAGACTTGGCAGGCGATGTAACATCCCCCCAATGAAGAGCAGGGGTGCCACTAGCACGTTGAGGGACAACACAATAAGTGTGAGAGGCCCAAGATTGTTCAACTGCCTCCCAGCAACAAGCCCCTGGCTGTCTTCAAGCAGGTACTGGACAGGCACCTCAAGTCGGTACCGGATCAGCCGGGCTGTGGTTCGTACGTTGGACTGCGTGCGGCCAGCAGTAACAGCCTGGTTGATCAGGCTCTGGTCCAACAGGAGGTCTGGTCACAGACCGGGCCGCGGGGGCGTTGACCCCTGGAATTCTCTCCAGGTAGACTCCAGGTAGGCTTACCACCTTTTATGTACAAAAAAGCTTCACAGGTACTGTCACCAATTATAGCAACACTTTTCAATAAATCCATTGAAACCTCTACCTTCCCATCAATTCTCAAAATAGCTAGGGTCACCCCGATCCACAAAGGAGGTGATCAAACTGACTTGAATAATTATAGACCAATTTCTAATTTACCACTGCTTTCTAAAATCTTTGAAAAATTAATTCATAGATAGATCTATTCCTACCTCGTCTCACACAATGTACTCAACCCCTGTCAGTTTGGATTCAGGACCAACAAGAGCACAAATGATGCTATTATACACATGTTAGAGTTAATATACACCGCACTTGAAAGAAGTCCCGCTGGGAATCTTCATAGACCTATGCAAAGCTTTTGATACAGTCGACCATGATTTACTGCTCATAAAATTAGCACACTATGGTATAAGGGGGCACCCACTCAACTACCTAAAGTCATACCTTAGCAATAGAAGCCAATACGTGTACACAAATGGAGCAAACTCTTATTTGTTTTTATTAACATCGGCCGATTCCCACCAAGGCAGGGTGGCCCGAAAAAGAAAAACGTTCATCATCATTCACTCCATCACTGTCTTGCCAGAGGGGTGCTTTACACTACAGTAATAAAACTGCAACATTAACACCCCTCCTTCAGAGTGCAGACACTGTACTTCCCATCTCCAGGACTCAAGTCCGGCCTGCCGGTTTCCCTGAATCCCTTCATAAATGTTACTTTGCTCACACTCCAACAGCACGTCAAGTATTAAAAACCATTTGTCTCCATTCACTCCTATCAAATACGCTCACACATGCTTGCTGGAAGTCCAAGCCCCTCGCCACAAAACTTCCTTTACCCCCTCCCTCCAACCTTTCCTAGGCCGACCCCTACCCCGCCTTCCCTCCACTACAGATTTATACACTCTCGAAGTCATTCTGTCTCGTTCCATTCTCTCTACATGTCCGAACCACCTCAACAACCCCTCCTCAGCTCTCTGGATAATAGTTTTGGTAATCCCGCACCTCCTCCTAATTTCCAAACTCCGAATTCTCTGCATTATATTCACACCACACATTGACCTCAGACATGACATCTCCACTGCCTCCAGCCTTCTCCTCGTTGCAACATTCATCACCCATGCTTCACACCCATATAAGAGTGTTGGTATAACTATACTCTCATACATTCCCTTCTTTACTTCCATGGACAAAGTTCTTTGTCTCCACAGGCTCCGAAGTGCTCCACTCAACCCTTTTCCCTCATAAATTCTATGATTCACCTCATCCTTCATAGACCCATCTGCTGACATGTCCACTCCCAAATATCTGAATACATTCACCTCCTCCATACTCTCTCCCTCCAATCTGATATCCAATCTTTCGTCACCTAATCTTTTTGTTATCCTCATCACCTTACTCTTTCCTATATTCACTTTCAATTTTCTTCTTTTACACACCCTACCAAATTCATCCACCAATCTCTGCAACTTCTCTTCAGAATCTCCCAAAAGCACAGTGTCATTAGCAAAAAGCAACTGTGACAACTCCACTTTGTATTTATTTTTTTATCTTTTAACCCCACACCTCTTGCCAAGACCCTCGCATTCACTTCTCTTACAACCCCATCTATAAATATATTGAACAACCACGGTGACATCACACATCCTTGTCTAAGGGCCAGTTTTACTGGGAAATAGTCCCCTTCCCTTCTACACACTCTAACCTGAGCCTCACTATCCTCATAAAAACTCTTCACTGCTTTCAGTAACCTACCTCCTACTCCATACACCTGCAACATCTGCCACATTGCCCCCCTATCCACCCTATAATACGCCTTTTCCAAATCCATAAATGCCACAAAAACCTCTTTACCCTTATCCAAATACTGTTCACCTATATGTTTCACTGTAAACACTTGGTCTACACACCTCATACCTTTCCTAAAGCCCCCTTGTTCATCTGCTATCCTGCTTTTTGTCTTACTCTTAATTCTTTCAATAATAACTCTACCATACACTTTACCAGGTACACTCAACAGACTTATTCCCCTATAATTTTTGCACTCTCTTTTGTCCCTTTTGCCTTTATACAAAGGAACAATACATGCTCTCTGCCAATCCCTAGGTACCTTACCCTCTTCCATACATTTATTAAATAATAGCACTAACCACTCCAAA
The DNA here is from genome assembly GCA_009830355.1 of Cherax destructor. Lineage (NCBI taxonomy): Eukaryota > Metazoa > Arthropoda > Malacostraca > Decapoda > Parastacidae > Cherax > Cherax destructor. The sequence continues at coordinate 18,901 of WNWK01027355.1, forward strand.
ACTATATCCCCACCTGCTTTTAACATTTCTATCTTTATCCCATCAATCCCAGCTGCCTTACCCCCTTTCATTCTACCCACTGCCTCACGAACTTCTTCCACACTCACAACTGGCTCTTCCACACTCCTACACGATGTTATTCCTCCTTGCCCTATACACGAAATCACAGCTTCCCTCTCTTCATCAACATTTAACAACTCCTCAAAATATTCCCTCCATCTTCCTGATACCTCTAACTCTCCATTTAATAACTCTCCTCTCCTATATTTAACTGTCAAATCCATTTGTTCCCTAGGCTTCCTCAACTTATTAATCTCACTCCAAAACTTTTTCTTATTTTCAACAAAATTTGTTGATAACATCTCACCCACTCTCTCATTTGCTCTCTTTTACATTGCTTCACCACTCTCTTAACCTCTCTTTTCTTCTCCATATACTCTTCCCTCCTTGCATCACTTCTACTTTGTAAAACCTCTCATATGCTAACTTTTTCTCCCTTACTACTCTCTTTACATCATCATTCCACCAATCGCTCTTCTTCCCTCCCGCACCCACTCGCCTGTAACCACAAACTTCTGATGAACACTCTAACACTACATTTTTAAATCTACCCCATACATCTTCGACCCCATTGCCTACACTCTCACTAGCCCATCTATCCTCCAATAGTTGTTTATATCTTACCCTAACTGCCTCCTCTTTTAGTTTATAAACCTTCACCTCTCTTTACTTACTGCTTCTATTTTCCTTGTATCCCATCTACCTTTTACTCCCACTGTAGCTAAAACTAAAAAGTGATCTGATATATCTGTGGCCCCTCTATAAACATGTACATCCCGAAGTCTACTCAACAGTCTTTTATCTACCAATACATAGTCCAACAAACTACTGTCATTACGCCCTACATCATATCTTACCTGGAGTCTACCTGGAGAGAATTCCAGGGGTCAATGCCCCCGCGGCCCGGTCTGTGACCAGGCCTCCTGTTGGACCAGAGCCTGATCAACTAGGCTGTTACTGCTGGCTGCACGCAGTCCAACGTACGAACCACAGCCCGGCTGATCAGGTACCGACTTGAGGTGCCTGTCCAGTGCCTGCTTGAAGAGAGCCAGGGGCTTGTTGGTAATCCCCCTGATGTATGCTGGGAGGCAGTTGAACAATCTTGGGCCCCTCACACTTTTTGTGTTGTCCCTCAAAGTGCTAGTGGCACCCCTGCTCTTCATTGGGGGGATGTTACATCGCCTGCCGAGTCTTTTGCTTTCATAGGGAGGGATTTTTGTGTGCAAGTTTGGTACTAAGCCCTCGAGAATTTTCCATGTGTATATAATAATGTATCTCTCCCGCCTGCGTTCTAGAGAGTACAGGTTTAGGAACTTCAAGCATTCCCAGTAGTTGAGGTGGTTTATCGCACTTATGCGTGCGGTGAAGGTTCTCTGCACATTTTCAAGGTCAGCAATTTCACCTGCCTTGAAAGGTGCAGTTAGTGTGCAGCAATATTCCAGCCTAGATAAAACAAGTGATCTGTAAAGTGTCAACATGGGCTTGGCATCCCTGGTTTTGAAGGTTCTCATTATCCATCCTGTCATTTTTCGAGCAGATGCAATTGCTACATTGTTATGATCCTTGAAGGTGAGATCCTCTGACATGATCACTCTCAGGTCTTTGACATTAGTTTTTCGCTCTATTGTGTGGTTGGAATTAGTTTTGTACTCCGATGAGATTTTTAATTTCTTAACGTTTTCCATATCTGAGTAATTGAAATTTCTCATCATTGAACTTCATATTGTTTTCTGCAGCCCACTTAAAGATTTGGTTTATGTCTGATTGGAGTCTTGCAGTGTCTTCAACGGTGGACACTGTCATACAGATTCGGGTGTCATCTGCAAAGGAAGACACAGCACTGTGGCTTATATCCCTGTCAATGTCTGATATGAGGATGAGGAATAGGATGGGAGCAAGTACTGTGCCTTGTGGAACAGAGCTTTTCACAGTAGCTGCCTCAGACTTTACTCTGTTGACTACTACTCTTTGTGTTCTACATGTTAGGAAATTATAGATCCATCTACCAACTTTTCCTGTTATTCCTTTATCACGCATTTTGTGTGCTATTACACCATGGTCACACTTGTCAAAGGCTTTTGCAAAATCTGTGTATATAACATCTGCATTCTGTTTATCTTCTAGAGCATCCAGGACCCTGTCGTAGTGGTCCAGTAGTTGGGACAGACAGGAGCGGCCTGCTCTAAACCCATGCTGTCCTGGGTTGTGCAATTGATGGGTATCAAGATGGGTGGCGATCTTGCTTCTTAGAACCCTTTCAAAGATTTTTATGATATGGGACGTTAGGGTAATTGGTCTGTAGTTCTTTGCTATTGCTTTACTGCCCCCTTTGTGGAGCGGGGTTATGTCTGTTGTTTTTATTAGCTGTGGGACGATCCCAGTGTCCATGCTCCCTCTCCATAGGATGTTAAAAGCATGTGATAGGGGCTTCTTGCAGTTCTTGATGAACACGGAGTTCCATGAGTCTGGGCCTGGAGCGGAGTGTATGGGCATGTCATTTATTGCCTTTTCGAAGTCATTTGGCGTCGTGGTGATGTCAGAAAGGCATGCGTCTGTCAAGTTCTGTGGCACTCTCATAAAAAAATCATTTAGGTTTTCGATTTTCAGTCTGGTTAGTGGCTCGCTAAAGACTGAGTCATACTGGGATTTACGTAGCTCACTCATTTCCTTGCTGTCATCTGTGTAGGACCCATCCCGTTTAAGTAGGGGCCCAATACTGGTTGTTGTTCTCGACTTTGATTTTGCATAGGAAAATAAATACTTAGGGTTTCTTTCAATTTCATTTATAACTTTTAGTTCTTCCTGTGTCTCTTGATTCCTGTAAGATTCCTTTAGTTTTAATTCGATATTTGCTATTTCTCTGACTATTGTCTCCCTACGTATTTAAGAGATATTGGCCTCCTGTAGCCGCTCCGTTATTCTTTGCCTTCGCCTGTATAGGGAGCGCATCTCTCTTTCTAGTTTGCATCTTCTCCTCCTTTTCATTAAGGGAATTTGCCTTGAGCAAACCTCAAGTACCACAGAGTTAATTTGTTCTAGACATAGGTTGGGATCCGTGATGCTTAGGCAATCTTCCCAGTTTATATCATTTAGGACTTGGTTTACTTGGTCCCACCTTATGTTTTTGTTATTGAAGTTGAATTTGGAGAAAGCTCTCTCACGGCTGATCAAATTTTGTTGATCTGGGGCTCCCCTCATGCATGTCTGGACCTCTATTATGTTGTGATCTGAGTATATTGTTTTTGATATGATGACATTTCGTATCAGATCATCATTGTTGGTGAAGATGAGGTCCAGCGTATTCTCTAATCTTGTGGGCTCTACTATTTGCTGGTTTAAAGTGAACTTGGTGCAGAGATTTAAAAGTTCATGCATGTGTGAATTTTCATCTGAGCTGCCTCCTGGTGTTATCTCTGCTACCACATTGTTTGCAATGTTCCTCCATTTTAGGTGCCTGAGGTTGAAATCCCCCAGTAGCAAGATGTTGGGGGCAGGAGCTGGAAGATTTTCCAGACAGTGGTCAATTTTCAGAAGCTGTTCCTGGAATTGTTGGGACGTTGCATCCGGGGGCTTGTAGACAACCACGATGACCAGGTTTTGATTTTCGACCTTTATTGCTAATACTTCAACTACATCATTTGAGGCATTTAGTAGTTCTGAACATATAAGTGACTCTGTGATATACAGGCCAACCCCCCCTTTTTGCCTGTTCACTCTGTCACACCTGTATAGGTTGTAGCCCGGGATCCATATTTCATTGTCCAAGTGATCTCTTATGTGGGTCTCTGTGAAAGCCGCAAACATAGCATTTGACTCTGTAAGCAGTCCACGAATGTAAGGTACCTTGTTGTTTATTGCTGGCTTTAGACCCTGTATATTAGCAAAGATGAATGTAGTTGGATTGGTGGTATTGGTGGTATCTGGAGTCTACCTGGAGAGAATTCCAGGGGTCAATGCCCCCGTGGCCCAGTCCGTGACCAGGCCTCCTGTTGGACCAGAGCCTGATCAACCAGGCTGTTACTGCTGGCCGCACGCAGTCCAACGTACGAACCACAGCCTGGCTGGTCAGGGCACCTGACACTTATCGTGTTGTCACTCAACGTGCTAGTGGCACCCCTGCTCTTCATTGGGGGGATGTTACATCGCCTGCCGAGTCTTTTGCTTTTGTAGGGAGTGATTTTTGTGTGCAAGTTTGGTACTAAGCCCTCGAGAATTTTCCATGTGTATATAATAATGTATTTCTCCCGCCTGTGTTCTAGAGAGTACAGGTTTAGGAACTTCAAGCGTTTCCAGTAGTTGAGGTGGTTTATCGCACTTATGCGTGCGGTGAAGGTTCTCTGCACATTTTCAAGGTCAGCAATTTCACCCGCCTTGAAAGATGCCGTTAGTGTGCAGCAATATTCCAGCCTAGATAGAACAAGCGATCTGTAAATTGTCAACATGGGCTTGGCATCTCTGGTTTTGAAGGTTCTCATTATCCATCCTGTCATTTTTCAAGCAGATGCAATTGCTACTTTGTTATGGTCCTTGAAGGTGAGATCCTCTGACATGATCACTCCCAGGTCTTTGGGGGGGGGGTCTTTTTTTTCTGGCTCTAATATCTGTTGTAATGGAGTGGAGGCCACTGACTGTGATTCCACTCCAGAAATGATTGCAGTTGGTGTACAATTTCTGTCATTTCCTGCCAGCTTTTTTTCCTTCCTGGCACTAAAAAATCTCTCTCTCCGGAGTGGCTGTGGCTACCCTGATTTTTCCATGGCCTGGCAATATAAGTTATAGCACTGTCTTTCCTGAATTGATGTGTGGCACATTTCAGGTTGGAAAAACTTACAGGACGGGAGGTTGCATTTGCCTGTTTTCATATGGGAACGGCATTTTCTGGGGTGATCATAATTGCATGTCCCATCTGATTTCCCAAATTTTCCATGCCTGCAGATACCATGTGCATAATATTCACATAGGCCTGGTTTCCGTTTGCCCTGGTTTTTTGTGACTGTGTTCCCTATTGGTGGGTGTGTTCCTGTCTCATGTCTGTCTTCGTTACTATTGCTAACAAATATGTACTACCTATAACTAAACCCCTTTCTATACAAAGTTCAATCAAAGGGCTCCCATTATCATTTACACCTGGCACCCCAAACTTACCTACCACACCCTCTCTACATGTTTCTCCTACTTTAGCATTTAGGTCCCCTACCACAATTACTCTCTCACTTGGTTCAAAAGTTCCTATACATTCGCTTAACATCTCCCAAAATCTCTCTCTCTCCTCTACACTCCGCTCTTCTCCAGGTGCATACATGCATATTATGACCCACTTTTCGCATCCGACCCTTATTTTAATCCACATAATCCTTGAATTTACACATTTATATTCCCTCTTCTCCTTCCATAACTGATCCTTCAACATTATTGCTACCCCTTCCTTAGCTCTAACTCTCTCAGATACTCCTGACTTAATCCCATTTAATTCTCCCCACATCAAATTACAGTCGGAGTCTCTCAAGGAAGTGTCCTGGGGCCACTCCTATTCCTCATTTACATAAATGACCTACCGAATGCATCACAACTACTCAAACCCATATTATTTGCAGATGACACAACATATGTCTTCTCTCACCCAAATCCAGTCATACTGGCCAACACTGTTAATGCCGAATTACAGAAAATATCAACATGGATGACGACAAACGAGCTTACTCTCAATACTGACAAGACCTACTTCATTCAATTTGGAAACAAAGCCACAAATGTTCCACTTAACATAACGCTCAATGGTTCACCCATCACAAGACTCACAGAGGGAAAATTCCTAGGAATCCACCTTGACAGTAGTCTTAAATTCCAAACACACATATGTTATGGGGTAGTATGGACTTGTTATGGGGGCTATTGGAACCCAGCATGTATTGTTGTAATTAAATAACATGAATACCTAATTATATTCAATTAATCAGAAGTACTGCTTGGGTTGAGTTTAAAATGCTTGGCCAGCCTTAAAAACTTAAGAGCTGGATTAAACTGATTTTCTCAATATAATAGGTTATATAAATAATGCACACATTTAATTATAAGTTGCATGTCTCATTGTAATAACATAAGATATGTTGAGAGATGTGCAAAGTGATGTGTTTATGTTTTGAGGGGGAGGAGCTTAGAGAGACTGTTGTTTTCCCACAATCCCTCCTGGAGAAAAACATGGCGGCTTGAGTGAGCTGGTGTTGTAGGTGCTGATTTTTAACTTGGCTTCAGGGCTGAATGAGGTAATGGGGAGGGTTGTAGATCGATGTTACTATGACATTCAGTGATCTTCAGTGTATCAAGACACTGGAGGGTTAAGAAATGTTGAGGAAAAGAGAGTTGAAGGTGGCAGCTGAGCCATGTGCTTTGGGAAAGGCTGATTATATGTTTAGGAGTGGAGACCTGTATATCATATGTATATACTTCTTAATATAGCTCTATTTTTATAATGTTGGTTTAAATAACCTTTGAGAGGAATGTGAAAGGACCAATAAGTTTTCAGATGCAGCAGCTAACCTGAGTAAGTATCTTTAGCCTCTAAATATCCTCCTTTTACCCTAAGACCTTTTAAGTAAATACCCTATGCTAGTACATGTAGAACCTTGATGATAAATAGGGGAAAATAACATAACATGGGGGCCTTAACCGGGAGAGTTATTTGACTGTTAAAATAACTCAAAACATTCTTTGAGATGTACTGGTATGAGATAGGGTTATGAGTCACATGTTTTGTTAGGATAAAATTTACCTTGTAAAAATTACCTTGGTGGTGTCAGTGGAAGGTCATGTATTAGTTTACAGGTTGTTTTCTCCAGAGTGGGGATTAAAGTTGAGTAACACATTTTGTTTGTGGTTATATTAGAGTGCCATGTGAAGATTTTTCCATTGAACTTGTGTTATTTTTTTTATGTACCTGTGTAAAGACCTTTTATTGATGCTTTTTAGGGGTTTTAAAGGGTAAATTATTAAAACTGAGTCTTTAGAATTTTCTGGCTTCAGTGAGGTAAAAAATTCACGAAACATTCGTTAACGTGAAAGGGGGAATCCCCCTCCTGATAAGGAAGGAATGAAACTTGAGATAGTTTGATAACAGCTGGGCAAAATTCTTAAAACTCAGGAGAGAGTAAGTCAAGGGTTAAGAGGTTTGACCAAGGGCCTGGAGTACTTTAACCCAACTAAAGCTGCACATTTTTTCCCTAAGTTTACAGGAGGCCCGACAGATATTTTTCCTTTTTGAGAAGACTGCAAAGGAGAAAAATGGCCCAAACAGCAATGGGCTACCCCAGTTCCTTTTTTGTACAATTTTCGAAGTAGAGACTCTGGGAAAAAGGAGAATTTTCTGATTATGAAAAAAAGGAGGTAGTAGTTCATACCAAATGATACCAAAATATAGGCA
>WNWK01027356.1:0-26377 GCA_009830355.1 Cherax destructor
AATTGGAAACACAGTTGAGAGAAACTGCAATGAGGTTACAGTCAGCGCCTGCAAAGCAAGGTGAAGTCATCAACAAAAAGCGATGCCCAAAAATTTTGGGGATGGAAGAACAGAGGCCAGATCATTTATTGGGGAAAAAAAAGTGTTGTGTTTCAAAACACCCGGGGGAACACCTTCAGTTTGGGAAAAAGTCCAGGGAAAGCATATTATTAACCTGAACATGGAAATTTTCTTTCATTTAAAGGGAAGTTTTTAAAGGGAAAAAATGGTAGTTTTCCCCTCAGAGGCCAAAGGGTGGGCCGGGGCCCAAAGATATTATACCCCAAGTAGTGTCATATCCCTTTCCCAAGGTAAAAAAAGATGGCAATAACTGAGTAGTTATTGGTAAAGGCATTACAGACATACGTATCTGGGCCGTAGAAAGGGGGTCAATGGTAGAACAGCCCTTAAAAAAAGCCATATTACTAGTGAAGAGACTGTTGAGTGTTTTTAAATCCACATAAAACGTCTTTACCAGATGTTCCATCACCTTCCCAAACTGCACGGGAAGGCGGGGGGCGAAGTGGGAGGCATCATGTCCTGTAGTACCTGGTTTAAGGGGAAAAAAGGTAGATTTCAAAAGCGGGGGAAAAATTTCCCTTGAGTTCAAATAAGAAACCCTTTGGAGTCAGTGCCGTACTAGTACATTTTACGAGCGGGGGGTCGGTGTCGTACTAGTACGGTAAATTCTAGCAAATTCAAATTAAGCAGGAAACGCTGGTAGGCCTACATATGAAAGAAGGGGTCTGTGTGCTTAGTGTGCACAGTATAAAAAAACCTTGCAGCACACACTGCATAATGAAAAAAAAACTCCAAACCTTTTTTGTTTAAAAAAACGACTTTGCAGCCTTTTTTCGTATGGTATTTATTAATGTATTCTAAATTTTCTTGGTCCATTTGATAGAAGGGAAAGAAAAAATTTACAGAGAAATAGAGATGATTTTGATTGGTTTGAAAAATGACAAGTACATACAGTACCTTGAAATTGAGCTCAAAGGGGAACGAAAAAGTTAAATTTTCCCATGTTCAAGAGAAACAAATCACACCATGCGTCCAATACACATCAACTGGCGAGGGCTAATATTTTCCCTTTTACAAGTGCGCTGATATTATTTATACCATTTTTACAATGATGCAGTTGTATACATAAAATTTTAAAACTTCTATTTTTTTTGAGAATAAAAAATTTAAAATGGAAAACAAAGTAAAGAGGCCTGGAGGCGTGACCCAATGAACAGAGAAGATGTTATTTTTTGTGCCAGGGGAAAGTCTGCCTTGTTTATTCTGGTTTTTTAAATTGGCATCATTTGGGAAATTTTGTGAAATTTGGGCCCAAAATTTTCATTTTCTGACCACTATTTTGGGAAATTGAAATTGGTAAAAGGTTTTTTTTTGTACTCCCCTGATAGAAGAAATGGAGTTCTAAAAGGGGAAAAAGCTATGATTTTAGTGGACTGGAACATTGGGAAATTATTTTAAATATGGGGGCCTGGGCTAAATCTCCGATGCTAAAAATCTTTTAGACCGATAACCTTTCCCAGAGCATAATTCCGTAATTTTTCAAAATTTAAATTTCATACTTTTTTGGGGTCATTATGATCGGAAAAAAATTCTCTCTCATTTCATAAAAAATTTTTTTTTTTTTTTTTTTTTTTTTTTAAATTTTTACCCTGGGAAAGTGTTTCCGAAGGCCTTGAAAAAGGGTTAAAATTGTAAAAGGACTGCAAGGGGTTTACTGATGTAAATGCTGTAGTATCCGAATATGAATGCCCCTTAGGCCCCCGCTGCTGATGATCGGCAAGTTGGGGAGTGTTGCCTCCCGTTCCAGAAGTGTAAAAAGGGACATTATAAGATTCTTCTCTGATAGAAGAAAAGTTTAAGGGCTCTAACTTTCTGGCAGGCTTTGAGGAATGAAACGGGGGGCATAGATGAACCCCCCTGAGAGAAAAGGACAAGATGATTACCAATTTTGGTGGAAGTCAAGAGGGTTTGCGATATCACCCAGAAACCCGAAGAACAGGAGCCAGGTCGGGAGAGTATTTACCACTCAGTTTCCGTACTTTTTCCCGACTGCACCATAAGGAAACAGAGGTGATGGTTTGGAAAAATAACCCGCCAGTAAGTGCATTTAGCGTCACAGATGACACAGCGACCACCGCTTGCTAATGCTTAAAATCAAAAGGGGGCCCCCGTGGGGCACTGGTACCTGCCCCACGCCCGTTTCAAACGTACTGCCCTAGCACAAGCAAAAGGGGACCACCAAGGCACGCACCCCGAGAATGCCTGCCTGAGGTAGGGGTATAGGGAATTTAAGCTGCTGTAAACTGAGGGCGGGAAAAGGTGTAAAAAACTCATCAATGGAGGACAAAAAACCTCACTAAAAGCAAAATTAGATGCGGGTAAAAAATCCCAATTTGCTCGGTCAAATTGCCAGCGTGGGCTCGGGGGGGTGGTGAATAAGAAGAAAAAAGAAAGAATGATTGGAAAATGATCGCTGTCATGCAAGTTTGGGAGGACAGACCCGGTGAATTTTGTATACAGTGGAGGAAAAGCAGATCAAGAGATCGATGCAAGAGAGAGAATAGTACGAGGATAAAAATGGGTGTGAGAACTGGTTTTTAAAACATTGGGGGGGAAGGGGCGAGTAAAGCCTAACTGAATCCGCAGGTGTCACAGTGAGACCCCCCCATCCCAGGGGGAAATGGTGGGCATTAAAATTCCAAGAACGGGGAAATTGGCGGAAGGAAAAAAACCAAAAATGAAACATCCGGGATAGAAAAGGGCCCAAAAGAAGGAGAAAATAAAAAAGAACAGACTGTATACCACTTATTAAGTGGATACGGGCTGCAGTGAAATCCGGAAGTATGAAAAAAAAGAGCTGGGGAAAAATACGGGGTGCCTGAAAGGGGAATCCTTTTTATTAACCCAAACTGCCCAAAATAGATATCGTTCACATGCAGAGCTGACCGAAGGGTTTTTTTTTTTTCAAATGCTTTTAACCTTGCCACGATAAGCCGGGTTTCCTAGGGTTAGAGAATGGGTCTGTGCACTATTTTGCAGTATTACAAAAAAGTGGGAATGACAAACAAAATGCACTCTTCCTTTTAAACAAAAAGAACAATTTATTTTTTTTCAAAAAATTGGGCAGCACGCACATGAACGATATCTACGTGTGGACAGTTTAGGGGTTTAAAAGGGTTTCCCTCGGGGAAAAAGGGTCCGATGAATATAATAAATCATAGCCCGAGATGGGATGGAGAAAGTGGAGATAATTTGGGGTTTTTGTAAACAAACACAAACGGGAAAACTGGGAAAAACAAAACCTGGAGCTCACCCAGTTACCTCCCGGGAAACAGCGGATATTCCACTGTAAAAGCCCATAGGGGAAATAGAGTGCCCTTGGGGAAGAAACCCAAAGGCTGAAAAAGGAAGGGGAAAAAGGGGAGGGGGGGGGGAGGAGGAAAGGAAAAGGGGAGGGTGGGATAGGGAAGGGGGATTGGGGGGGATAGGTTCGGTCTGAGGAAGGAGACCAAAAAGGGCCCAACCTTTTCAGACCGGGGGCCTCTTCACTGCACCAAAGGGCCCCCGAAAGGCAAATAGTGTATTAACCCTTTGACTGTCAGAGACCCCCCCTCCAAAAATGCCCTTTCATTGGGAAAGTATTCGAAAAAAAAAAAATTTTTTTATCAAAATGTTAAGATTATTTTTTTTTTTAACAAGTGGGCCGTCCCCACCGGGCAGGGTGAAAGAAAATCCCCAAAAGAAAAACTTTCATCATCATTCAACACTTTCACCACACTCATACATAATCACTGTCTTTGCAGAGGAGCTCAGATACTACAGCTGAAAAAGTCCCCCAGCTGTCATATCTCAGACCCCCCTTTAAAGTGCAGGCATTGTACTTCCCATTTCCAGGACTCAAGTCCAACTAAATCAATTAACTGGTTTCCCTGAATCCCTTCACAAATGTTACCCTGCTCACACTCCAACAGATCGTCATGTCCCAAAACCATTCGTCTCCATTCACTCCTATCTAACAGCTCTCACATGCTTGCTGGAAGTCCAAGCCCTCGCCCACAAAACCTCCTTTACCCCTTCCCTCCAACCTTTTCTGGGACGACCCCTACCCCGCCTTCCTTCCCCTACAGATTTATACGCTCTCCAAGTCATTCTACTTTGATCCATTCTCTCTAAATGACCAAACCACCTCAACAACCTCTTCAGCCCTCTGACAAATACTTTTAGTAACTCCACACCTTCTCCTAATTTCCACTTCCGAATTTTCTGCATAATATTTACACCACACATTGCCCTTAGACAGGACATCTCCTGCCTCCAGCCTCCTCCTCGCTGCAGCATTTGCAACCCATGCTTCACACCCATATAAGAGTGTTGGTACCACAATACTTTCGTACATTCCCTTCTTTGCCTCCATGGATAACGTTTTTGTCTCCACAGATCCTCAATGCACCACTCACCTTTTTTCCTTCATCAATTCTATGGTTAACCTCATCCTTCATAAACCCATCTGCTGACACATCAACTCCCAAATATCTGAAAACATTTACTTCTTCCATAATCCCTCTCTCCAATGTGATATCCAATTTTTCTTTATTTAAATCGTTTGATACCCTCATCACCTTACTCTTATCTATGTTCACTTTTAACTTTCTACCTTTACACACTCTCCCAAACTCGTCCACTAACCTTTGCAACTTTTCTTTAGAATCTCCCATAAGCACAGTATCATCAGCAAAAAGTAACTGTGTCAACTCCCATTTGCATTTAATTCTCCATAATTTAATCCACCCCTCTCCCCAACACCCCTAGCATTTACTTCTTTTACAACCCCATCTATAAATATATTAAACAACCATGGTGACATTACACAACCCTGTCTAAGACCTACTTTTACCGGAGTAATCTCCTCTCTCCTACACACCCTAACCTGAGCCTCACTATCCTCATAAAAACTCTTTACAGCCTTCAGTAACTTACTACCTATTCCATACACTTGCAACATTTGCCACATTGCTCCCCTATCCACTCTATCATATGCCTTTTCTAAATCCATAAATGCAATAAAAACTTCTCTACCTTTATCTAAATACTGTTCACATATATGCTTCACTGTAAACACTTGATCTACACATCCCCTACCCACTCTAAAAGCCTCCTTGTCATCTGCAATCCTACTCTCTGTCTTACCTCTAATTCTTTCAATAATAACCCTGCCATACACTTTACCTGGTATACTCAGTAAACTTATTCCCCTATAATTTTACACTCTCTTTTATCCCCCTTCCCTTTATATAAAGGAACTATACATGCTCGCTGCCAATCCCTAGGTACCGTCCCTCTTTCATACATTTATTAAACAAAAATACCAACCACTCCAGCACTATATCCCCCTGCTTTTAACATTTCTGTCATGATTCCGTCAATTCCAGCTGCTTTACCCCTTTCATTCTACGTAATGCCTCACGCACCTCCCCACACTCACATCCTGCTCTTCTTCACTCCTAAACGATGTTGTACCTCCTGGCCAGTACATGAAATTATCGCCTCCCTCTTTTCATCGACATTTAAAAGTTCCTCAAAATATTCCCGCCATCTACCCAATACCTCCAGCTCCCCATCTACTAACTCCCTACTCTGTTTTTAACTGACAAATCCATTCGTTCCCTAGGCTTTCTTACCTTGTTTATCTCACTCCAAAATTTTTCTTGTTTTCAGCAAAATTTCTTGACAGAGCCTCTCCCGTTCTTTCATCCGCTCTTCTTTTGCACTCTCTCACCACTCTCTTCACCTTTCTTTTACTCTCCATATACTCTGCTCTTCTACTAACACTTCTGTTTTGTAAAAACCTCTCATAAGCTACCTTTTCTCTTTTATCACACCCTTTACTTCTTCATTCCACCACTCACTCCTCTTTCCTCCTGCACCCACCCTCCTATAACCACAAACTTCTGCCCCACATTCTAATACTGCATTTTAAAACTATCCCAACTTTCTTCAACCCCCACTACTCATACTTGCACTAGCCCACCTTTCTGCCAATAGTTGCTTATATCTCACCCTAACTTCCTCCTCCCTTAGTTTATACACTTTTACCTCTCTCTTACTTGCTGTTGCCATTTTCCTTTTGTCCCATCTACCTTTTACTCTAACTGTAGCTACAACCAAATAATGATCTGATATATCCGTTGCCCTCTATAAACATGTACATCCTGAAGCCTACTCATCAACCTTTTATCCACCAATACATAATCCAACAAACTACTTTCCTTACGTGCTATATCATACCTTGTATATTTATTTATCCTCTTTTTCATAAAATATGTATTACTTATTACCAAACCTCTTTCTACACATAGCTCAATTAATGGCTCCCCATTTACATTTACCCCTGGCACCCCAAATTTACCTACTACTCCATCCACAACATTTTTACCCACTTTAGCATTAAGATCCCCAACCACAATTACTCTCTCACTTGGTTCAAAACTCCCCACACACTCACTCAACATTTCCCAAAATCTCTCTCTCTCTTCTACACTTCTCTCTTCTCTAGGTGCATAAACACTTACTATAACCCACTTTTCACATCCAACCTTTATTTTACTCCACATAATCCTATTCTATATATACGCATATATAATCACTGGACACTTCATAGAATTGCTATTAGCTTCTGGAAGCTGGTTGTTTCTGGGTCGTCATTCCTTCCTTCCTTCCTTCCTGCTTTCCTTCCTACTTTCCTTCCTTCCTACATGCCTTCCTTCCTACCTACCTTCCTTCCTTCCATACTGTCCTTCCTTCCTTTCATCTCCTTCCTTCCTTCCTTTCATCTCCTTCCTTCCTTCCTTCTGGTTTCTATATACAGTGGACCCCCGAGTTTCGTAAAAACTTCACTCCTGAAGTCTGCTCAAGTGCCATTACCGAACGAATTTACTCCCTTAAGGAAAAATTTCACGTAGGTTAGTCTATTTCAGACCCCCAAAAATACACTTCCACAAGAACTTACAAAATTATACTTACATAATTGCACGATTTCCGGGGTATTCGTTAACCGAGGGTACACTGTATACGCATATATAGTCACTGGACACTTCATAGAACTGACATTAGCTTCTGGAAGCTGCTTGTTGTGAGTGTGTGGACTTATAAATATGCTGAGTCAGGGTGCAGCTGCTGTCAAAATGACATATTATACCACCACTCACCACCGTCACTGCCTTGTCAACACCCATGGGGTCCCATGCTCTTCTTCTCCACAGTCCTTCCTACCTACTTACTTACCTACTTGCTTACCTACTTACATACCTACTTACCTACTTGCTTACCTACTTGCTTACCTACTTGCCTACCTACTTACTTGCCTACCTACTTACTTACCTACCTACCAACCTATTGCTATTGTTCTATGATATATATACACATATATAATGACTGGACACTTTCCATCAACTTCACTTAGCGCTTGAAGCTGTGTGTGTGGACATCTAAATTTGCTGAGTCAGGGTAAGGTAGCTGTCAAAATGACAAATTATACCATTACTCACCACCCTCACTGCTGTCAACTTGTCAACACAAAAGGGGACCCATGCCTTCTTCCCCACAACCTCCTTCTTAGCTTCCTTTCTTCCTTCATTCCTTCCTTTCTTACTTATCTCTTCCTTCCTTCCTCTCATCTCTTCCTTTCTTCCTTCCTTTTTTTCTTCCTTCCTTTCTTACTTCTTTTGTTCCTTCCTCTCATCTCTCCTTCCTTTCTTTCTTTCTTCTTTCGTTCCTTCCTTTCCTCCTTCCTTCCTATCATCTCTTCTTTCCTTCCTTTCATCTCTTCTTTCCTTCCTTCCTTCCTCTCATCTCTTCCTACCTTCCTTACTTTCTTTCTTTCTTCCTTCCTTCCTTCTGGTATCCTGGGCATTGTTTTCGGTCACAAACTCCTCAAAACCATGAAATTCATCTTCAGAGACACTTCCATCTGTGTTAGAGCTATCACTGAGGAAGAGAAGAGTCCCAGATTCGCCAGGGAGTCAGGTATTTCTTACCGCTAGGCATGCTGAACATGGACTACTGAAATGGCATTCCCACAATGCACCACTGGCTGCCCGATTTTTTTTATACTGCACACACTGACCACACAGACCCATTCTCTCACATGTGGGCCTACCAGCTTTCTCCCACTTGATTTGAGGCCGCTAGAATTTAGGCGTATAGATACGTCCGAAACAGTGGCTCGTAAGACGTATATATACGACCGAAACAGTCAAAGGGTTAAGCAAAAAATAGGTACTGTATAATAATGCCTGTGCAGAGAGGTAAGAATCATAATATGATAGACTGTGCTTGATATAGTCACTTAGAAAAATAAATAGTCAAAGTTCTATTCATACACTTATCAAGAGAATGATGTAGGTTAGTTATACACAACCTTTTAAGTTACTAAATATTATTAGCAAGTGAAAAATAAGCTATTCAGTGTATTGTTTATAAATTGAATAAGGTCACTGGAAGGTATTCATTGTCACAAGGAAGTTGTAGTTTAATTTTTTACATATGATATTAAGGGGCCACATTTTTGCCACTGTACAGTTGTATAGTAGGTAAGAGTGAATGAGTGGTTTAGAGAGAGAGGAGGTTGAATGAGTAGTATTAGTAGTGATATAATTTGTGAGAAAGAAGGGTATTTCCATGCAGAAGGCATGTGTTTAAAGTGATAATACAGTGGTACCTCGAGTTACGAACTTAATTCGTTCCAAAAGGCTGTTCGAGTGCTGAAATCGAAGGAATTTGTTGCTGTAAGGAATAATGAAAATTAGATTAATCCGTTTCAGACCCCCAAAAATACACTTACAAAAGCACTTACAAAAATACACTTACATAATTGTTCGAGTTTGAAGCTGCTCGTAACTCAAGGTACCACTGTATATGACAAAGCAAGTTTTTCTTTTTCCAATAAAGTGGCACTGAAGAGACATGTTACCTTTTAAATGGATGTTTGTATCAGTTTAACCCTTTGGGGGTCGACAGGCCTTCTCAGGAAAGTGTTCCTGGGGTCGAAATTTTTTTGGAAAAAAAAAATTAATTTTTTCTTATGAAATGATAATCTTTTTCCGATCATAACGCTCCCAAAATTATGAAATTTGATCGAAAACTAACGAAATTATGCTTTCGCGAAGTTATCGGTATCTATGACACTAGCCATCGGCGATTTCACCCACTTGAGCCCTATTTTCGACAAATTCCAATGTTTCAGTCTCCTAAAATTATAGCTATTTCGCTAGAACTCCATTTCTTCTATCGAATGAGTAGAAGAAACTGCCTATTTACCAATTTCATCTACCCAAAATAGTGGTCAGAAAATGGCAATTTTCCAATTTCACACAAATTTCAAACGATGCCAATTTCAAAATAGGGTCCAGAATAAACAAGGCAGACATTCCTGGCACTAAAATAACATGTTCTCTGTTTATTAGCCACGTCTCCAGGCCCCTGTTCCATTACTTTTGCTTTCCATTTTGAATTTTTATTCTCACAAAAATAGAAGATTTACTGTTATGTATACAACTGCATCATTGTAAAAATGGTATAAATAATATCAGAGCACTTGTGCATGAATATAAGACTCGCCAGTTGATGTGTATTGGACGCATGGTGTGATTTGTTTACTCTTGAACATCGTCAAAAATCGAACATTTTCGCTACTTTGAGTTCAATTTCAAGGTACTTGTCATTGTCATATCAATCAAAATCATCTCCATTTCTGTAATATATCTTCCATTCTATCAAATGAGACCAAGAAAACGAGAATACATCAATAAATACCATACAAAAATCGACTGCAAAGTCGCTGTTTTAATCGAAAAAAACGGTCAGTTTTTTTTCTCTCATTATGCAGTGTGTACTGCAGGATTTTTTTTATACTGCACACACTGACCACACAGACCCATTCTTTCATATGTATGCCTACCAGAAGTTTTCTGCTTAAATTGAGGCCGCTAGAATTTGGGCGTACTAGTACGGCACCAACCCCTGCTCGTAAAACGTACTAATACGGCACCGACCCCGAAAGGGTTAAGCTTATGTATAGACTCAGACAAATTGCAATTTGAGTTCAGATGTGTAATAAATAGTACCAAAATATTTTTGGTAATTAAGTAACACAAATCTACAGCTTTCAGAATACAGTGGACCCCCGGATTTCGTACTGCTCCCAACTCGAACAATTATGTAAGTGTATTTTTGTAAGTGCTTTTGCAAGTGTATTTTTGGGGGTCTACAAGGACTAATCTAATTTACATTATTCCTTATGGGAACAAATTCGTTCGGTAACGGCACTCGAACAGCATTCTGGAACGAATTATTGACAAAATCCGGGGGTCCACTGTATATAAGAAAAGAACTATGACTTTGGCAAGTATAGTAAATCCTCTCATAGTGCTCAGAATATGTTCTTGAAAATCAGTGCCTCTAGGAAATGAGCAGTATAGGAAGTGAAGAATATACGAGAAAAATAATGTGATATTTCAGATTTGCAAAACTTTGTTTTTTAATCTACTAGGCACAAGTTACTGTAGTTTATCTTGCATTCTAGTAGTCATTGTTTGTTGACTTTGAAGTGTGTGGAGAGGGTTGATGAGGCTATACTGAGCTGAGGTGGATGGCTGTGGTTGTTGCATTGATGTGGATGCCTCTGGATCTTGTGTTGATGTGCATAACTGTGGTTCTTGTGTTGATGTGAGTGACTGTGGTTCTTGTGCAGATGTGGATGTCTGGTTTTTTGTGTTTATATGGATAGCTGTGGTTTTTTGGGGTTTAAAGTGAATGATTCTGGATCTTGTGTTGTGGATAGCTGTGGTTCTTGTGTTAATGTGGGTGGCTGTGGTTTTTGTATTAATGTGGGTGGCTGTGGTTCTTGTGTTGATGCAGATGCATGGTTGTCAGTAGTTGAAGGTTGTACTGGGGTGCTAAGATATTCCGTAATGCATCTCTGGTCAGTTTTACCCTGCAGTATTTTATATAAGTGATGATAAAGCATCAGTTTGCTCCTGATTCTGCTTCATAGCAGTGTCTGTGTCGTCTTCAGTGAAAAAAAAATCTGAAAAGCTTCTACCTCATCCTCTTTTACCTGCTTCTCTCCTAGATGGGAATTGAGGTCCTCTAGCTTCTTGTTTGCAGGTGCTTCTTTGTTATCATTTAA
This sequence comes from Cherax destructor, assembly GCA_009830355.1. Taxonomy (NCBI): domain Eukaryota; kingdom Metazoa; phylum Arthropoda; class Malacostraca; order Decapoda; family Parastacidae; genus Cherax; species Cherax destructor. Next base: position 11,246 of record WNWK01027356.1, read on the forward strand.
TTTTTTCATGCATTTCTTGAATGCACTTACATGTCATAGTCTTTGTCAAAGTCACAGTTACCTTGACCTGAATCCTTACCAAGAAAAAACAGAGAAATTATTCACAACAAAAGGCCTGCATTTATGGTTAATTGGGCCACTTCATCCCATGGTATCTTTACATGTAAAAGTGCATCTGCAGTGTTAAACTTTAGCCAGAACAAACACGGCAGTCTCAAAGTTGTCAATCACTGCTGCAATGAGTTTTTCCATCACCTTGTCCCAGATTGTTGCTCACCCTCCTCCTCCTTTCATCTCTAATGTGGTCCCACATCCTGCATCTTTGTCTTCCGAAACGCTGGAAGCTATCGCGGGATTTATTGCAGATACTGAACCGTTGATGGACACCGCTCCACCTCCGGTTCCTCCTCCTCTCTCTACACCCCTCCTTCGTTCACAGCGTCCCACTCCTTGTTTGATTACAGGTCTTCCGCTGCCTCCACACGTGGACTTTTCTAACCCTAGTCCATAGATACCTCTAACTTCGACTTGTATCTTTCTCTTCATAAATCATGGCTTATTTGCAGTGGAATATCCGAGAACTAAGAAAATATCCAGAAAACTAAGAAAATATCCAGAAAAACTAGGAAAATATCTAAAAAACTAGGAAAATATCCAGAGAACTTCCAGTTTTTCCCTGTTGGGGTCTGTTTGCAAGAACCCAAATTACAATCCACTGTTATCTGTCATTTTTCGGGCTATGATTTGTTATATTCATCGGATCATTTTTCCGATGGAACCTTTAACGAAATTGCTCTTCTTATACGCACTGGTATTCCCTACTGTCAGCTCTATGTTCATTCTTCTCTACATTACACCACAGCCCGTATCCACTTGAATAAGTGGTATACACTCTGTTCTTTATATCTCTCCCCTTCGCGGGCATTGTCTATCCCAGATGTTGATTTTCTGGTTTCTTCCTTGCCGCCACCCCTTCTGTTACTTGGCGATTTTAACGCACACCATTTTCTTTGGGGGGGGGTCGCACTATGACTCCCGTGGCGTTCAGTTGGAGGCATTTCTTGCTTCTCTCCCCCTCCATGTTTTAAATACGGGTACTCCCACCCATTTTGATCCTCGAACTCATTCTTTCTCTTGCATTGATCTCTGCTCTTCCTCAACTGTCCTTGACTTCACCTGGTCTGTCCTCCCGGACTTACATGACAGCGATCATTTTCCAATCGTCCTCATGTCCCCTTCGTATTCACCACCTTCTCGTAACCCATGCTGGAAATTTGACCGGGCGAAATGGGACCTTTACACACATCATACTGCCTTTCATGAGGCTCCTTCCTCGTCCTCCATTGATGAGATTTTACATCTCTTCTCGTCCTCCGTCTTACTCGCAGCTTCACATTCTATCCCCCAAACCTCGGGCAAGCATTCTCAGAAGTGTGTGCCTTGGTGGTCTCCTGCTTTTGCTCGGGCAGTATGTTTGAAACGCGCTGCATGGGGCAGGTACCGGTATAACAGAACCACAGAGAGACTCCTTGATTTTAAGCAGAAGAGAGGAATGGCTCGACTTGTCATCCGCGATGCTAAACGCACTTGCTGGTGGGATTACGTTTCCACCGTCACTTTGGCTTCCTCGATGAGTGCAGTCTGGAAGAAAGTGCGGAAATTGAGTGGTAAATTTTCCCCCGACCCGGCTCCTGTTCTTCGGGTTGCTGGTGTCGATATAGCACACCGTCTTGCTGTTGCCACTGAAATTGGTAATTATCTGGTCCGCATTTCTCAGGGGCTCCATCTATGCCCCTCGTTCCTTTCTTCTAAGTCTGCCAGCGAGTTAAAGCCCTTAGATTTTTCTTCTTTCAGAGAAGAATCTTATAATGTGCCTTTTACCCTTCAAGAACTGGAGGCAACACTCTGCTTGCCGATCATCGGCAGCTGGGCCAGACGGCATACATATTCGTATGTTACAGCATTTACATCAGTCTGCTCTTGCTGTCCTCTTAGAACTCTTTAATCTTATATGGTCACAAGGAGTTATTCCCCAACTGTGGCTGTATGACCCCTGTGGTTTAGCGCTTCTATTTGATTATACAGTGGACCCTCGGCTAACGATCTAAATCCGTTCCAGGAGCTAGACCTTTACCCAAAAAAATCGTTATTTGAAACCTTATTTCCCATTAGAAATAATGTAAATACAATTAATCCGTTCCAGACATCCAAAAATATTCACAAAAAATTAATTTTTTAAAGAATAACTATAGTTTACATACAGAAAACACACATAAATACTACATACAATATTAAATTTATAAATAAATATTGAAATAAACATTTAAAATAACTTTTTGATATCGTTTGAAGAGTTTGAGTTTATCTCTCTGAACCATTGGTGGTGGAAAAATTGGTGGTGGTTGGGGTAGTAGAGGCGTGGTGGGGGGCGGTGGTGGGGGGCGTGGTGGTAGGGCAGTGGTGGTGGGTGGTGAGGAACGTGGTGGTTGGGAGGGTGGGGAGGCAGTGGTGTGGGCAGTGTTGGACAGTGGGTGGTTGGGTGGTGGTAGAGGCAGTGGTGAGACAGTGGTGGTTGAGGCAGTGGTGGTAGAGGCAGTGGTAGGGCAGTGGTGAGAGGCGGGTTGGTGAGTAGAGGCAGTGGTGAGGCAGTGGTAGAGGCAGTGGTGGTAGGGGGGGTGGTGGTAGAGGCAGTGTTGAGAGGCAGTGGTTGTCAGTTGTGAGGAAGTGGTGGTTGGGGCGGTGTTGGGAGCGTGTTGGTGAGGCAGTGTTGAGGCAGTGGTGGTGGGCAGTGGTAGGGCAGTGGTGAGGCATGAGGGGGGGGGAGGCGGGTGGTAGAGGCAGTGATGGGGCAGTGGGTGAGAGGCAGTGGTGGGGGGGCAGTGGTTGAGGCAGTGGTTTTGAGGCAGTGGTGGTAGAGGCAGTGGTGAGGGGCAGTGGTAGTAGAGGCAGTGGTAGTAGAGGCGTGTGAGGGCGGTGGTTGAGACGTGGTGGTGGGCAGTGTTGGTAGAGGCAGTGGTGGTAGAGGCGGTGATAGAGGCAGTGGTGAAAACAGTGGTAGGGGCGTGGTGAGAGGCAGTGATAGAGGCAGAGGTGGTAGGGCAGTGGTGGTAGAGGCAGTGGTGGTGAGGGGCGTTGTGGGGAGGCAGTGGTGGTTGAGACAGTGGTGAGAGGCGTGGTGAGGGGCAGTGGTTGGGCAGTGGTGGTGAGAGGCAGTGGTGGTTGGGGCAGTGGTGGAGGCGTGGTGGTAGAGGCAGTGGTATAGGCAGTGGTGGTGAGGCAGTTGTAAGGCAGTGGTGAGGCAGTGGTAGTAGGGGCGTGGTGAAACAGTGGTTGTAGAGCGTGGTGAGGGCAGTGGTGGTTGAGGCACTGGTGGTGAGGTAGTGGTGAGAGCAGTGGTGGTTGAGGCAGTGGTGAGCGTGGTGGTAAGGCGTGGTAGAGCAGGGTGAGGGCAGTGATTTGAGGCAGTGGTGGCGGGAGGCAGTGGTGGGGCAGTGGTGGTAGAGCAGTGATGGAGGCAGTGGTGAGGCAGTGGTTGTGGGGGCGGTGGTGGTGAGGCAGTGGTGGTAGAGGCAGTGGTGAGGCGTGATGGTAGGGGCAGTGGTGAAGGCAGTGGTAGAGCATTGGTAGAGGAGTGGTGATAGAGGCATTTGGTTTGGGGGCAGTGGTGAGGGCCCCAGTAAATTAGAGTGCGGGTGAGTAGTAAAAAAAGATTAAATGAAGGTTCGGGTTTGTAACAAACCAGCTGTTGTTGCTGTTCAATCCGTGAAGCCAACTGGAAGTGATCTATAGTTAGCTTTCAAACTCCGTTTCTCTATACTAACACGTCTGGAGAAAAAATGGGAAGATGTTTGATAGCTGGACCAAGTATGCCAGCCACCACCTCCTCGAGCCCCCACATTGGTAATGACATACATATTTTATTCATTCCCAGAGTGTATATCATTTTTATAACACACCGATTCACAAGGCAGGGTGGCCCAAAAAAAAAAAACTTTCATCATCATTCACTCCATCACTGTCTTGCCAGAGGGTGCTTTACACTACAGTTATAAAACTGCAACATTAACACCCCTCCTTCAGGTGCAGAACCCCTAATTCCCCTCTCCAGGACTCAAGTCCGGGCCCGCAGTTTCCTGAATCCTTTCATAAATGTTAGTTTGCTCACATCAACAACGTCAAGTATTAAAAAACCCTTTGTCTCCATTCCTCCTATCAATCTCACATGCTGGAAGTCAAGCCCCCACACCAAAAAACCCCCTTTACCCCCCCCCTCCAACCTTTCTAGGCGGCCTACCCCCCCTTCCCTCCTACAGATTTATACACTCTCAAAAATCATTCTGTCTCGTTCCATTCTCTCTACATGTCGAACCCCTAACCTCTCAGCTCTCTGGATAATAGTTTTGGAATCCACCCCCTCTAATTTCCAAACTCCAATTCTCTGCATTATTTCACACCCCACATTGACCTCAGACATGACATCTCCACTGCCTCCAGCCTTCTCCTCGTTTCAACATTCATCACCATGCTTCACCCATATAAGTGTTGGTATAACTATGCTCATACATTCCCCCCCTTTTTCCATGAGCCCAAAATTCTTTGTCTCCCCAGACTCAGTGCTCCTCACCCTCTTCCCTCATCAATTCTAGATTCACCTCATCCCATAGACCCATCTGCTGACATGTCCCCCTCCCAAATATCTGAATTCATTCACCTCCTCATACTCTCTCCCCCCAATCTGATATCAATCTTCGTCCCCCTAATCTTTTGTTATCCTCCCCACCTTCTCTTTCCCCATATTCACTTTCAATTTTCTTCTTTTCCCCACCCTCCCAAAATTTATCCACTAACCTCTGAAAGAAGGTTTTTGTTTTTATATTGTTTATTATGTCATATTAGATGGTGTGATAATGCTTCGAGTTGATAATAGCTTCATAGTGGGAAATGCTATTTTGTCATGCCTCCCGACAGCGGGGGCGTTAATTATATTTCTATTATTTCCTATGGGGAAAAAATTTAAAAGCATGAATGCTACACTCCCCCCATGAATGCTTCCCCCCCCCCATGAATGCCACTCCCTGCATGAATGCTCCACTGGGGGGCCACTGAGCTTCTTTGGACCATGGTGACTTATTTCTGGGGACAATCACTAAACCACCAAAAAAAACAACAAATGTGTGAATGTTTGAAAGAGCACGCTGGGTATTGTTATTTAGGTGTAAACAATGCTGGACTGGCGTCCTGGGAGGAGCGCGCAGAGCAGAGCAGGCAGACAGGTCATGCTTTTCCTCCGAGTAAATACGCTACCTGAAAAATATTGACCATAAAAGCACCGTTAACCGAACAAATTTTTTTCTGGAATGATGTTGTGAGGCCCCTGTAATAATAATCCCAACTGTAAGTCTGCTATTGTTCCCCTTTTTTCCAAACCGGGTACTACGGGACAAGATCCTCCCACTACCATCCCATGCTCTTCCAGTGCAGTTGCAAGGTGAGGGAAACGTCTGGTTAATAGGCGTTTGATGTGGTTTTTAAAAGGGCACAGTAGTCTCCCACTGTCAATATGGCCGTGGGCCCGTTCTCCCATTGACCCCTTATGGCTTGGATATGTATATTCGAATGCCTTTGTAATAACCACTCAGTTATCGCCATTTTTTTTGACCTTGAAAAGGCTTATGACACAACTTGGGGTATCATATCTTGGCCGGGCCCCCTCCTTAGGCCTCTGTGGCAATCTACCATTTATTCTTAAGGCCTTCTTAACTGAAAGACTTTTCCGTTTTGGGTTGTAATGAGCTTTCCTGGGTTTTATCAAGCTGAAGGTGTCCCCCGGGGGATGTTTCTGGGCCCCCAACACACTTTCTCTTTGCTATAAATAATCTGGCACCCTTTCTCCCTAATTTTGGTCTCCTTTATGTTGATGACTTTGCTATAACTTGGGGGTGCTGACTGTCACCTCATTGCAGTTTCCCCCATCCATCAACGGGGTTTCCAATTGGGCCCCCTGGGGTTTAAAATTTTCTAAGTACTTTTGGGTGTCGGGAATGGATAATTTGATTTACATTATTTCATGGGAAAATGGTTTTAAAAATTCCTTTTTAAAAATAGGTGTCTTGGAAACGGTTATCACTATTTTCAAGGTCCACTGTATGTAAAATTAGAAAAAAAATGAAACTAAACTTGAAAACTATTTTAATTTGCAAACTCATACAGGGGTTTGGTTACGATGGTCCCAAACTCTTTTTAGCAAGTTTATTTTTTTAAATGCTTTTGTAAAGTTATTTTGGGGGTCAAAAAAGGACTAGTCTATTTTACATTTTTCCCTTATGGGAATAAATTCGTTTAGTAATGGCAAAACAGCATTTTAAACGAAAAATATATTACAAATTTTTTTGTATTACATAAAACAATAAAAAGTAAAATAAAATACAAATTTAAAACTTACAGAAAAATACATTAAATTCACCATCTAACATCGTTACAAAGTGGGAGGAGCTATTAAAGGGGTAGGGGGGGCGGGCAGTGTCTGGTGGTCGTCATGGTGGTGGATGTTACCGCTAATAAAATGTTGTGTAATTACTAATATTAGTAATAAAGTTATCTATCATTTCATTTATTCCAAATTGATATCAGAAACATGATAAATACCTTAGAACTGTAATAAAGATGCTGAAATGAATAATATATGCCATATTATATGAGTGGGGTAGAGGGGCAGACTGCCACCATAAGAGATGTTTACATCCCGGGTAAAGACTAATCCTCTTGTCATAAGAACAAATGCAAAATAGCATTTATTTTTTAGAATAATAATAATTTTTAATAATTGATCTGGAGCACTTTTAAAAGTTATCAGTATTTGGTAGCTGACATTTTAGGTACCAGACTTTCCCCCTGCCCCATGCTTGCGTGCAGGCGTGTGGCCAGTCTACTTTGTTTATCACAATAAATTCATTGTGTTTAGTGCTGTTTATTGATTGTGCTGTGATATAAAACCATGGGCCCAAAGAAACTTCTAGTGGCAGCCCTTTGGTAAAAAAAAGTGACAAACACGATAGAATTGAAGAAAGGTTGAAAGTATCAAAGTGGAGGAGGAAGAGAGGGGGAATGTGCCCTTCAGTGATTCTACAATATGTATGATACTAAAGCAGCACAAGTCAATAAAGGCTATATATGTATACAGTGAATCCCTGGGGGTTGTTAAAATTTCCCAAAATGAACAATTATGTAAGTGTATTTTTGTAAGTGCTTTTTGAAAATGTATTTTGGGGGTTTAAAATGATAGTCTAATTACATTATTCCTTATGAATAAATTTGTTAGTAATGGCATTTAACAGCATTCTGGAGCAATAAAAAACCTCGGTTTGTGCACTAAACTCAAACAATTATGTAAAATATATTTTTTAAGTGCTTTTGTAAGTGTACTTTTGGGGGGGTTTTAAATGACTAATCTATTTACATTTTTTTCCTTATGGGGAAAAAATTCGTTTAATGACACTCAAACATCTTTCTGGAAAGAATTTTCAACAAAAAACCCTGTTTCGGTGATTTTTACGCTTTTTTTTGGGCAATTTTCCCTCGTGTAGGGCATTCCCTCATGTGTCGTTCTCCCAGACTGTCCCCGCCTTGCAGGCGCCAGTCTAGCGTTGTTTACCACTAGAGAACATTACCCCCGTGCGCTCTTTCAAACATTTCACAATAAACTTATTCTGTTTTTTTGCTGGTTTAGTGATTGTCACTGTGAAATAAGTCACCATGGGTCCAAAGAAGCTTCTAGTGGCACCCCAGTGGGGCCGGGGGATGCAGGAGTGTAGCAGGCATGTAGGGGGTGTAGCAGGCATGCAGGGAGTGGCATTCATGCAGGAGTGTAGCGGAAGGCGGGGGGTGGGGATTCCCCCTTCAAACACTAAGCCCTCCTCTCACTCCCCCATCTTCAGATGCCAGCAATTCCCCTTCAATAAAAAAGGGAAGTTAATGTTATTTTAAATGTTTAATTATAAATTTATTACTTTATAATTGTTTTGTATATTAAAAATATAGTATTTATTCTTTAAAAATTATTTTTGTGAATATTTTTGTTGGACGGATTAAATTGTATTTACATTATTTCTTATGGGAAATGGGTTTCGATTTTAAACAATTCATGTTAGTCTAGCTCGGGAAACGGATTATGACCGATAGTCGAGGGACCACTGTATATATACAGTGGACTCTGTTGTACGTGATGCTCCAAACTCGAAAAATTTTGTAAGTATTTTTGTAAGTGCTTTTGTAAGTGTATTTTGGGGTCAAAAAAGAACTAGTCTTTTTTATTCCTTATGGGAACAAATTCGTTTGGTAACGCATGAACAGCATTCGGGGAGATAAATCACGAACACGGGGGGTCCACTGTATATATATATATAAAACACAAAACTATACAAAACATAGATTGTGGTGAATTTACAATAATGACAAAAAAAAAAAAAAAGATGTATTTAAACCACATGTGTAGTGTAACAAAAAAAAGTTAAAATTTGTAATGTGTAAGTGTCCGATGAAGGTTTGTAAAGGGAGTCTTTGAGGCAGGTTGGTCACAAACACCACTGCCCTAACTCTCTAATTAAAAAAAATTTTACTCATAGTGATTGATATTTTTTTGTGTGAATTAATATGGTACAATTTTGATATGCAGTTGTTTATTTTTCACTGCTTGGCAACTCAATCTTTTCATACTAAATTAATTAGTACAACATTATAACAAATCTAATGAACCTCTCTTAGATCAGTCTATTTTTAAAATTTTTGACATCTATGAATATATTAATTTGTGATATTCTGGCTGATTTGAAGAGGTGTTGAAACTGACTTTATACATGGTTTGTTTGGCTAGAAGATTGTTGCTATATAAGCCAAAATCTCAAACTCTACTTAAAAGAATATATCATACATTAATTACTCTTCATTTTATCTTTAAAACTTTTGCACTGTTGAAGGGATATGCAGATACATCAAAGTTTATTGGTTTATTTTACTTTGCTCACTTTCAGTGACAAATGTTTTCTTAAAGTATTTATGCAGAGTAGTTTGAAGAATAAGTCAAAATTTTTCCATTGAGGGGACAATTAACAAGTAACTTTTATTTGGTGTCACTTTAGAATGTTTTTGTCTTACGATCATTATTATTTTGAAGAACTAGTGAGAGAAAAAAGGGAAAAAGAAGCGGAAGACAGGTTAAAGGGGAGGGTAAGACAAGCAACCTGTCTTCTGATCAGGTGACTCAGTTTTATATGGAGGGCAGGGTGACAGTCTGTTGGAAAAAAGGGGGTGGCTAGGACTTGTTTTGAAACATTATATTATTAATTAATTTATTATTATTTGAGTTTGGTGAAATTTATAGGGCTTAACTCACTTGTAACCCCCGCTTATTTGCCTCTCTCCGATGTGATGATGATCCAGGTTTTCCCCCCGTTGGGAAAGCTTCTAGCTATGAACTCTACTTATATGCAAGTACTGTGTTGCTGGATTGTATTTTATGGCAATGCCTGATTTTGAGCAAACAATATAATACAGTGGTACCTCGGATAACGATGGTCCCCAAACTGTCCTTTTATGTAAGTTTATTTTTAAATGCTTTTTTTAAATGTATTTTTGGGGTCTAAAGGACTAGTCTATTTTTTATTCCTTATGGGGATAAATTAGTTTAAAAATGGCACGAACAGCATTCTGGAGCAAAAAAAAATCGTTAACGAATCATGCTCTGCCATGCTTCACTGGTCAGCACTGCCATGCCTCACTGCTGAGCACTGCAGTGCCTCACTGTGCCAACACTACCATGCTTTGCTGCTCCTCACTGCTCCAGCACTGCCATGCCTTGCTGCTCCAGCACTGCCATGCCTTGCTGCTCAGCACTGTAATGCCTTGCTGCTCAGCACTGCCATGCCTTGCTGCTCCAGCACTGCCATGCCTTGCTGCTCAGCACTGCCTGCCTTTGCTGCTCCAGCACTGCCATGCCTTGCTGCTCCAGCACTACCATGCCTTGCTGCTCAGCGCTGCCATGCCTTGCTGCTCAGCACTGCCATGCCATGTGCTGCTCAACATGCCATGCCTTGCTGCTCCAGCTGCCATGCCTTGCTGCTCCAGCACTGCCATGCCTGCTGCTCCCAGCACTGCCATGCCTTGCTGCTCCAGCTTTGCCATGCCTTGCTGCTCCAGCACTGCCATGCTGCTCCAGCACTGCCATGCCTTGCTGCTCAGCACTGTCATGCCCTTGCTGCTCAGCACTGCCATGCTGCTGCTCAGCACGCCATGCCTTGCTGCTCAGCACTGCCATGCCTTGCTGCTCCCGGCACCATGCCTTGCTCGCCAGCACTGCCATGCTGCTGCTCAGCACTGCCATGCCTTGCTGCTCCAGCACTGCCATGCCTTGCTGCTCAGCACTGCCATGCTGCTGCTGCTCAGCACTGCATGCCTTGCTGCTCAGCACTGCCATGCTGCTCAGCACTGCCATGCCTTGCTGCTCAGCACTGCATGCCTTGTGCTCAGCACTGCCATGCCTTGCTGCTCAGCACTGCCATGCCTTGCTGCTCAGCACTGCCATGCCTTGCTGCTCAGCACTGCCATGCCTTGCTGCTCCCAGCACTGCCATGCCTTGCTGCTCAGCACTGCCATGCCTTGCTGCTCAGCACTGCATGCCTTGCTGCTCAGCACTGCCATGCCTTGCTCACTCAGCGCTGCCATGCCTGCGCTGCTCAGCTGCCATGCCTCGCTGCTCAGCACTGCCACGCCTCGCTGCTCCAGCACTACCATGCCTGCAGCCACCACTCAGCACTGCCATGCCTCGCTGGCTCAGCACCATGCCTCGCTGCTCAGCACTGCCATGCCTGCGCTGCTCAGCACTGCCATGCCTCGCTACTCAGCACTGCCATGCCTCGCTACTCAGCACTGCCATGCCTCACTACTCAGCACTGCAATGCCTCACTGCTCAGCACTGCCATGCCTCACCGCTCAGCACTGCCATGCCTCAATGCTGAGCACTGCAATGTCTCACCGCTCAGCATTGCCATGCCTCAATGCTGAACACTGCATTGCCTCACTGCTCAGCACTGCCATGCCTCACCGCTCAGCACTGCCATGCCTTGCTGCTCAGCAATGCCATGCCTCAATGCTGAGCACTGACATGCCTCAGTGCTGAGCACTACCATGCCTCAGTGCTGAGCACTGACATGCCTCAGTGCTGAGCACTACCATGCCTCAATGCTGAGCACTGACATGCCTCAGTGCTGAGCACTACCATGCCTCAGTGCTGAGCACTGCCATGCCTTGCTGCTCAGCACTGTCATGCCTCACTGCTCAGCACTGTCATGCCTCACTGCTCAGCACTGCCATGCCTCACTGCTCAGCACTGCCATGCCTCACTGCTCAGCACTATGCCTCGGCTCAGCACTGCCATGCTTTGCTGCTCAGCAGTGCCATGCCTTGCTGCTCAACAGTGCCATGCCTCAGATCAGCAGTGCCATGCCTTGCTGCTCAGCAGTGCCATGCCTTGCTGCTCAGCAGTGCCATGCCTTGCTGCTCAGTGCCATGCCTTGTGCTGCTCAGCAGTGCCATGCCTTGCTGCTCAGCAGTGCTATGCCTTGCTGCTCAGCAGTGCCATGCCTTGCTGCTCAGCAGTGCCATGCCTTGCTGCTCAGCAGTGCCATGCCTTGCTGCTCAGCAGTGCCATGCCTTGCTGCTCAGCAGTGCCATGCCTTGCTGCTCAGCAGTGCCATGCTATACTCCAGCAGTGCCATGCCTTGCTGCTCGGGTGCCATGCCTTGCTGCTCAGCAGTGCCAAAGAAAATTGCCTTGCTGCTCAGCAGTGCCATGCCTTGCTTTGCTCAGCAGTGCCATGCCTTGCTCAGCAGTGCCATGCCTTGCTGCTCCAGCAGTGCCATGCCTTGCTGCTCAGCAGTGCCATGCCTTGCTGCTCAGCAGTGCCATGCCTTGCTGCTCCCAGCAGTGCCATGCCTTGCTACTCCAGCAGTGCCATGCCTTGCTGCTCAGCAGTGCCATGCCTTGCTTTGCTCCAGCAGTGCCATGCCTTGCTGCTCAGCAGTGCCATGCCTTGCTGCTCAGCAGTGCCATGCCTTGCTGCTCAGCAGTGCCATGCCGCTGCTCCAGCAGGTGCCATGCCTTGTTTGCTCAGCAAGTGCCATGCCTTGCTGCTCCAGCAGTGCCATGCCTTGCTGCTCAGCAGTGCCATGCCTTGCTGCTCAGCACTATGCCTCAGCTCAGCAGTGCCATGTCTCGCTGCTCAGCACTATGCCTCAGATCAGCAGTGCCATGCCTTGCTGCTCAGCACTGCCATGCCTCACTTTACAGTTCTGCCATGCCTCACTGCTCAGCACTGCCATGCCTTGCTGCTCAGCACTGCCATGCCTCACTGCTCAGCACTCTGCCATGCCTCACTGCTCAGCACTGCCATGCCTCGCTGCACATTGATACACGAGAGTGGGAAGTAGGGACAAATGAGGTTGGAACCTCAGAGCCCAGGACCGCAAAAAGGTTGGATACAGGTGACTGAAGAAAGGCATACAGGCCTTACTACTACTAAAGGCATACATACTACTACTACTACTACTACTACTAATAATAATAATTTCATTTTAGCATGATACATGTTTGTACAAAGGAGTATATAACAATTGGATAATATGCCAAAAGCCTTGTATGCAGAGCATTTCAGGCAAACTTAAGACAGCTTAAGATTAATAAGGCAATAACAGTGCAGTAATTGTACATACGGTCATTAGGAGGATTACAATGAATACAAGAAAATTGAATATTCTATTAGTTCTTTATATATTTAAATAACAGAGAGCACAATGCAGAAACAGCTGGTACAATACACACACAACCTGCACATATAAAAGGGAGGAGCTACCGAGCAGCGTTTCTGCCCGACTTGGACCATTTACAAAGTCACTAACACACAGAGACGGAGGAAGGGGTATTTATAGGCAGGCAGACAGGGAGGGGACAAGAGAGTGGGAGTAAAATGGAGTAAGTAGTGGAAGAGGTAGTAGTAGTAATAGTAGTAGTGGAACAGTCATATTCTAGGAAGGGCACTGCAATGAGGCTGGCGACGCAAGAGGTGGGGCGAGAACACAGAGCTAGGAAAGGCGAATAAAAAGAGGACAAATACAAGACGAAAGAATGAAGGAAAACCCACTTAGGAGAAAAAAAGGAGAAGAGGGGAAGGATGAAAGGGGAAGATGAGGTTAAGTCCACTTGGGTGTTCTGAAGTTTAGAGGCATTTAACAATGTAATGAGAGGACAGCATCAACAGAGACAAAGCCAGGCTAAAAGATTCATACAGGGAAAGTTGTGTATAAGGGAGGATTCAACCAGGCGGTGACTATGAAAGTTGGACGTAGGAGTGAACAGTTTTAGCAGAGACCAATCAATAGGATGACTGTGATCTCTGACATGACAGAAAAGAGCATTATTAGTTCATACCCCCCTCCCCCCCAGATTCTCCTGGTGTCACTCTTTCTTTTTCCGTCCTCTTCAGACTTGGGCTGGGGTCTTTTCCTGACAGACCCAAACAAAAATAGTGTTGGTTGCCGACACAAAAAGTTTTTTTCATGTCAGGATCACAGTCATCCTATGATTGGTCTTCTGCTAAACTGTCTACCCACTACGTCCAACTTTCATAGTCCTGCCTGGTTGAATCCTCCCTTATAAAAACCCTTTCCTGTATGAATCTTAGCCTGGCTTTGTCTCTGTTGATGCTTTCTCTCTCATTACATTAAATGTCTAACTTCAGAACACCCGTGACTTAACCTGATTCTTCCTTTTATTTTTTCTTCTCCTTTTTTCTCCTTGGGTTTTTCCCTTTTTCTTTTTTTTGTTGTATTTTCCTTTTTTTTATTTCATGAGCAGATATATTTCTACCTCATCTCCACAATGTGCTCAACCACTGTCAGTTTGGATTCAGGCCTAATAAATACAAATGATGCTATTATACACATGCTAGAAATAATTTTTACCGCTCTGGGAAAAAGAAATCCCAGTGGGAATCTTCATTGATTCACGTAAAGCTTTTGATACAGTTGACCATTGATCTGTTACACACCTAAAATTATCACTAGGTATAGAGGCACTCCCGTAGCTACCTAAAATCATACCTTAGCAACAGAAGCCAGCTAATATTGTACACAAATGGAGCTAGCTCTACCACGCAAACTATTACAGTTGGTGTCCCACAGGGTGTTCTTGGCCCACTTCTCTTTCTCATTTACGTTAACGACTACTAATGCATCTCAACTACTCAAACCCATACTATTTGCAGATGACACTACATACGTTTCTCTCTCACCCAAACCCAGACATACCTTCAACACCAAATTCATGAAATGGAGGAAAATATCTACCTGGATGATGACTAACAAACTTACTCTCAATATTGATAGTCAAAACCTATTTCATTCAGTTTGGAAACAGAGCTAAATACCACTTAACATAATGATAAATGGGTCCTTATGCAAAACTCACAGAGAGAAATTCTTAGGAATCATCTTGACAGTGGCCTCAAATTTCAGACACATACTACAACAAATTTCAGAAAGTCTTAAGACCGTGGAGAAGTGCACTGTCAAGATGCGGTACTATGTTGCACAGCAGCTCTCCTTACTATACACACTCATTTCTCCTCACCTATATGGAATCTGCACATGAGGGCTCAACAACAATAACTCATCTCAGATCATTAATAACACAACAAAAGGAAGCTGCAGTTAGAATGATAACAAATTCACACTCCAGACAACATACTCCACCAATATTAAAGTCTAAACTTACTCACCATACCACAAAACATCCATACTTTCTACTGTGCCTATTACATGCCCATAAAACACTAAACTCAAATATTAACCCACCACTCAAACTTCTTACCAACCTTAACAGGACACATGACCATAACACAAGACACAGATCACTCCTCGATGTTCTCCGTGTCCATCTAACATATATTTAAAACTCTATGCACATAAAAGGTAGAAATTTTGAATTAATTACCTGTGTTCCAAAACCTGCCTGCCTGCCTCAATTCAAAGCGCTGAAAACATAGTGTCACCCAAACCTAAGTGCTATTTAACATTACCAACAAAA
>WNWK01027357.1:0-25000 GCA_009830355.1 Cherax destructor
TTTTTTTTGTGTGTGTGTGTGTTAGTTTTGTGTGTGTATGTATGTGTGTGTGTGTGTATGTTTGTGTGTGTATGTATGTGTGAATAGTAGTGGTGAAATTGTGTTATGGTGTATGAGTGTGTATGTGGAGTTTGCGAGTGACACGTTGTCTGCAGTGCTTCTCTACCTGGCCTGACCTGACACACCTGATCTACCAGTTAATGTGTGTGTGTGTGTGTGTGTGTGTGTGTGTGTGTGTGTGTGTGTGTGGGTGGAACTATATGTGTGTGATTTATTGTGTGAAAAGTAGTGGTGAAATTGTGTTATGTGTATGAGTGGTAGGTGAGGTCTGCGAGTAACACGTAGTCTACAGTGCCCTCTACCTGGCCTGACCTGACACACCTGATCTACCAGTTAATGTATTCTATGATTCACCTGTCTGCTCGCCCTTTTCTACTAGAAATTACCAATTGCTATTTGTTACTGAGTACTTGATATCCTATTCTTATCTTACTATGAGAGTTGACCGTTCACAATCAGCTTAGCGGTTAGGTAATTGGAACTTACTCCCGACACCTCAAAACCACGCATAGGTGAATACTTGGGATGCGATGCAGCTGTCCAGCGTGTAGTATCCTGTAGATTGTCCAACTCGATGTGATGTTCTGGCGTATATCCACTTTCGTTTCTTGTCGATATATAATATAACCTATTCACTGAATTTCTTTCGCTTGTCACATATTAATTTCACTTTATTATCTAGGGTGACACACGTGGCAACGTCGCCTGGAGCACACTAGGCCCACTGATCCCGCCTCCAAATATTTATTTCTAGATCACTTATAAAATTATGGCTCTCCCCACACTTATGTGGCTCAGGGCAACTCGTAAATCACTTAAAGGGTTGTTCACTACCCTGACACACTTGATAACCCCTGCAGTACCCTGGTGTAGCCCTCAAAAACACTTATTTGCACAGAAACCTACAAGTTGCGACTGACCCGCACGGCGTCCCTACTGTGTGTGCATGTGTGTGTGTGAGAAGAGAGAGAGAGAGAGAGAGAGAGAGAGAGAGAGAGAGAGAGAGAGAGAGAGAGAGAGTGTGTGTGTGTGTGTGACTGTACACTGGGTGTGTCTCCTCCCTCCAGGACGAGAAATTAAATACAAAAATTTCCCCGAATAAGTTTGCCGGGATGTGCAGAATTAAATGGCCGCTACATTATTCCTTTGACAATGATACGTTGAGAGTTGTTAATTATTTGCACGCTAAGCATTTTCTCCCAGCGAAATGTTTAATGTAAATTTTCTGTAATATAAATTGAATTAAAAATATAACAGAATTTTTAAATGCCAATGAATTCTAAGAATTCTTGCCAACACGAGTTCTCACTAAGGCTTACGCTATACGCGCTTGCGTGCGTTCTTAAGTGTCACGAGAAAAGTTCATTTTTCAGGTGATAATAACCATGTAAGTTTAATTGTTTATGAAAAAAAAAATATGTTTATTTTATTTGTTCTGCCTTCCTTTGAACTATAGTAAGTGATTCATGAATTGAAAAGTGTGAAATATATATATATATATATATATATATATATATATATATATATATATATATATATATATATATATATATATATATATATATATATAATATATGCAAAAGATAACAGTAAACAGGTGATATCAAAATATAAATATATATATATATATATATATATATATATATATATATATATATATATATATATATATATATATATATATATATATATATATATATATGTGCCGATTAGGTAAAACTGGTCAATTAGCAAGAACTCATCTAAAATTAAGTCCTTTCAAAAATTTCTCTTATACGTTTAAAGATATATTTTTTCATTTATGTTAATGTAAGAATTTATAATTTTGTACCAAGAGAAACTTTGAAAACCTACCTAACCTTATTACAACAAGCGCAATTTAATTTAGCCTAACCCAACTAAATATAATTTAGATACGTTAACATTAATTTAATAATAAACAAACACAATTAAATATATTTTTCGTTATGTTCAGAATGATTTTGGCGAAATTATTGCATACACAAATTTTCACTTGTCAAATATGGCAAGGTGAGCGTTGCTATTTAAGCCAAAATCGCAAGTTTTACCTAATCGGCACGACATATATATATATATATATATATATATATATATATATATATATATATATATATATATATATATATATGCAAAAAGATCACAGTAAACAGGTGATTTAAAATACCCAAGAAACATAATTGATAAATCTGTTAAAATAGCTAGAAATACTTTTTACAATCCAAAAAGGGACAACCAACCTTATTCAACCAAAAATATGTTGGTTCTCCCTTACCATGAAAACTTGGTTGATATGCCTTCTTTTCTTAAGAATTTTAATATCAAAGTTGTATTTAAAAATCTTGATACAGTAAAAAGACTTTTGATAAAAATTCCCCAAAATGCTGACGGATGTGTCTATAAGATTCCCTGTAAAATATGCGATAAAGTTTATTATGGTCAAACTGGTAAAAGTCTTGAACTAAGATTAAATCAACATAAATATAGCATTAGAACTGGACAAGATTCTAATGCTCTATTTATTCATGTGAGAGACTTTAACCATCCAATTGATTTTCAAAATGCTGAGAAGGCTGTATCAAGCAAGTCCATGGTTGAGAGGAATATAATAGAATCATGTTTCATTAAAAGCAGTTTTGAAAATAATATGAATATTTCTTTTGGTTTATATAAATTGGATTCATTTATAATTAATAAAATTTGGGAAGAATTTAATGATAAATTGGACTAATCTTAATTCTTGGGAAGAGTTTCAGGTCCTTTCTTATGTTCCTCTTCACAGAGTCGTGCGATGTTACGCTACTGTGAGGTGTTGTCTTTGTTAGTGTAATGTGACTGTGAGGTGTATTCTGCCTCTTTATAAGCCTTCTTGTCATGTTTCCTTTTATAGTTCCTTGATAATGTGAGTAGTCACGAAAGCGCTTGAATTCTTCTATTTTTTTATAGTGGTTGTCTTGCATATATATATATATATATATATATATATATATATATATATATATATATATATATATATATATATATATATATATATATTGTCGTGCCGAATAGGTAAAATTGGTCCTTTAGCAAGGACTCATTTAAAATTAAGTCCTTTCTAAAATTTTCTTTTATGCGTTTAAAGATATATTTTTTAATTTATGTTAATGTAAAAATTAATACTTATGTACCCAAAGAACCTTAGAACCTTATTAATTTAGCCTAATCCAACTAGTTTTAGATAAGTTTACAATAATTTAATGATAAACAAACATAATGAAGTATATTTTTTTCGTTAGGTCCAGAATGATTTTTTTGCGAAATTATTGCATACAAAATTTTCGCTTGCCTTATTCGGCAAGAAAAACGTTGCTATTTAAGCCAGAATCGCAAGTTTCACCTATTCGGCACGACATATTATATATATATATATATATATATATATATATATATATATATATATATATATATATATATATGCAGTACAGTCGCAAAGCACTCTCGTTCGTCGTCAAGAGCCACATAATATTGCAAGACATCTACAGAAAGGAGGGAAAGTTTTCTGAGGCAATGCTGAAGGTATCAGTGGCGGCCCATACTTACACACATACTATAAGTGCCATATCTACTACTAATTAGGGACTCTCTTCCTCGAAAGATAATATGTTTCAGTGGAAAAAATATACAGATTTCTTATCCCCTCTATTCCGGGAGATTTTGAGTATTTTCTTCCCCTACCAGGGCATTTACAGTAGGGTGTGTATTTTCGAATCCTTTTATTTTAGTGATACAATAGAATATACGGTTACATATTGATGAGTACAGAAGGTTAGGAATTTACGTGCCTGCAGAATAGTAAAGAATGGGAAAATTCTTAGATTAAGCCGAGGAGAACACATCGTTCAGTTGTAACACACGATGGGCCAAATTCCCGTGCCACGAGAGAGGAATAAGATACCTCGGTGGGTTCTAATTCCATTTAGAGACGTGAGAGGAGGGATGCGATTCACTCTACCATTATTCTCATGGAAGGAGGGGAACTCTATTCACAGGATGAACAGACCTGCATTGTACGCTGTGTCCTGGCCAGGAAAAACCTCCAGCATTGAATATATGGTTAAATGTAATACAGTTCGTGCTATGAAGAAGTTTTATTTGCGTTTGACAGTGTCCTTATGTATGTATGTATGTGAATATGTGTCGTGCTTTTCACCCAGTGTTGCGGACTTGGCTTACAAAGCAACGAATGTTTTGACACACAAGCTGTGTGTCTATATTCACATAAAAAATAATTTCAATTATTTTAAAAACTACTAACAAAGGCTGACCTAAGAGAAGGTGGGTAAGTTAAGCTTTAATCAACTGTACACAATATAGCAAGGTTGAGTCGGCTTAAGTTAGTTATAGTGCTAAATAAAACATTAACATATTAACAAAAAAATATCATTTTTTTTGGGGGGAGGAGGAGAACCAAGGGGCAACAACTGGGTTTGTTTGAACGATTTTGTTAAAAGAAAAAAACCCAGGAAGTGTATATGTGATAGTGGCATGTGAGAATAATTACTATGAAGGGAGTCAGGGATACCTGATAGGCGGAATTGTGAATAAGATGTGGGAAGTCGGTGGGAAGGTTGGTGTTGGGTAAGTTATTATTGGTTCCTGACTTTCTGGGAAGATCACTCTGCTTGGGGGTGATAACAGGCGCTGTCTAACTTAGAACAGGTGTGATGCTTCACAGTGTTCATGATGATTGGTGGATGATTGATAATGATGACTTAGATTAGGTATAGCGCTTCGCGATGATGATGATTAATGGATGATGATTGATGGATAATAATGATTGATGGGTGATTGAATGATGGATAATAATGATTGAATGATGGATAATAATGACTGAATGATGAATAATAATTATTGATGGATGATTGAATGATGGATAATAATGATTGATGGATTATTCAATGATGGATAATAATGATTGATTGATGACTTAATGATGGATAATAATGATTGATGGATGATAGATGATAATTTTTTTGATGATTGATGAGCGATAATGATAATAATGATAATAGTAATAATAACTAATATTATTATTTGTTGAAGCACTGCCAAATAGTTAAAAAATATACATTTATATATACATGCATGGTAATAAGTCACTATAAAACAGGTAATGTATATACAAATCATCACACTAAGAAAAAAGTTAAGGGACTAGCAACACCATAGCGCTTTCGTCAACTGACCTTCACATCTTCACAACAACTAGTTAACATTTCTTCAGAGCATGTGTGTGTGTGTGTGTGTGTGTGTGTGTGTGTGTGTGTGTGTGTGTGTGTGTGTGTGTGTGTGTGTGTGTGTGTGTAAACAAACGAATGTCTTCAGGTGTTTCCGTTCTTCTAAGTTTTTTTCACCAATATATATTTTCATACATATACATGTCTATGTATCTTGAGTCTCTTATGCCTGTGTTTTTAATTATACGAAGACCATGTGTATCATTATTCTTGCATGAATGCTTATTTGTATATTTGAATATTTAGGCGACTAAAAAAAAATTAAGAGGTGAGTCCAGGAGCTGAAGTCATAACACACAAACTCAGCTAGTTAAGTAAATACACACACACACACACACACACACACATATATATATATGTTTTGAATTGAGGTGCGTGATTGACTGCTAAGTAGATCAAACAAATATTACCAGAATCAAAGAAAATTTCATTAGGAAACAGACCTGGACTAGGAATTGCCTGGACATGTTTCGCCTACACAGTAGGCGAAACGTTAGAGTTAACAGGAGCAGTAGAGATGTAAAGACGATATAATCAGTCCAACACCCTTGAAGATGTAGTTTTGAGGTGGTCAGTCCCTCAGCCTGGAGAAGTATTTTGTCCCATGGTCTGGAACAATGTGAACTTGAAGCAACAGTGTGGAGACTTGTATACTGTCAAAGGCGAGGCGCAACCCATTAGTAGAAGAAAGAATGTACTCACGAAATCGTAATGACACGATTGCAAACAAACCATACCACGGGTGGGGTTCGAACCCGCGGTCAGAGAGTCTCAAAACTCCATCCACTGGGCCAGCTAGCTTCAATATGATTCATCCAACTAGGTATATTTCTACACCATAGGAAGGTTAGCATAGGCACCACTGTGTCCACAAATGAAAGTTTTTACAGACGAATCTCCCGCTAGCGGGAGATTCGTTGGATGAACCTTATTGAAGCTAGCTGGCCCAGTGGCTTACGCGACGGTCTGGAGCTTTGAGACTCTCTGACCGCGGGTTCGAACCCCACCCGTGGTATGGTTTGGTTAGAAAGAATGTAATTATTGAGAGGGCAGGTCCCTCTCAACTCCATCCCTTCTCACTTGTAACTACTGTTTCTGCTAACTCTTATGTAGTCGACTGAAGAAGCTTATTATGTAGGCGAAACGTTTCGGAATAAACATACCTAACTGTTGTATATGTGTCTTCCTGTTGTATATGTGTCTTCCTGTTGTATATGTGTCTTCCTGTTGTATATGTGTCTTACTGTTGTATATGTGTCTTACTGTTGTATATGTGTCTTACTGTTGTATATGTGTCTTACTGTTGTATATGTGTCTTCCTGTTGTATATGTGTCTTCCTGTTGTATATGTGTCTTCCTGTTGTATATGTGTCTTCCTGTTGTATATGTGTCTTACTGTTGTATATTGGTCTTACTGTTGTATATGTGTCTTCCTGTTGTATATGTGTCTTACTGTTGTATATGTGTCTTCCTGTTGTATATGTGTCTTCCTGTTGTATATGTGTCTTCCTGTTGTATATGTGTCTTCCTGTTGTATATGTGTCTTCCTGTTGTATATGTGTCTTCCTGTTGTATATGTGTCTT
The DNA here is from genome assembly GCA_009830355.1 of Cherax destructor. Lineage (NCBI taxonomy): Eukaryota > Metazoa > Arthropoda > Malacostraca > Decapoda > Parastacidae > Cherax > Cherax destructor. The sequence continues at coordinate 6,942 of WNWK01027357.1, forward strand.
ACTTATTGAATAACATTACCATATTCACAATGGGGTACACACACAATTGAGGTACACACCAAAAAACATATATTATTATAGGGAAATGGGAATGGGATGACGCCAGGTTTGATCCGAGGAAATGTAAGGTTGCTCCAACCTCTATTCCCCCACCCCCGTCCTCCCTTTTTCCCACTGAATAGTAATAGCCTGAAGAATCTAGTGAGGAACGATTGGTTTAATTAATTACGCGTGTTGAAGGTGAGTGAGGAAATGGATTCAATGACAGGTGTTGGAAGCTAGGTGAAGTAGATTCTATGATACAGGTGTTGGAAGCTAGGTGAAGTAGATTCTATGATACAGGTGTTGCAAGCTAGGTGAAGTAGATTCTATGATACAGGTGTTGGAAGCTAGGTGAAGTAGATTCTATGATACAGTTGTTGGAAGCTAGGTGAAGTAGATTCTATGATACAGGTGTTGGAAGCTAGGTGAAGTAGATTCTATGATACAGGTGTTGGAAGCTAGGTGAAGTAGATTCTATGATACAGGTGTTGGAAGCTAGGTGAAGTAGATTCTATGATACAGGTGTTGGAAGCTAGGTGAAGTAGATTCTATGATACAGGTGTTGGAAGCTAGGTGAAGTAGATTCTATGATACAGGTGTTGGAAGCTAGGTGAAGTAGATTCTATGATACAGGTGTTGGAAGCTAGGTGAAGTAGATTCTATGATACAGGTGTTGGAAGCTAGGTGAAGTAGATTCTATGATACAGGTGTTGGAAGCTAGGTGAAGTAGATTCTATGATACAGGTGTTGGAAGCTAGGTGAAGTAGATTCTATGATACAGGTGTTGGAAGCTAGGTGAAGTAGATTCAATGATACAGGTGTTGGAAGCCAGGTGAAGTAGATTCTATGATACAGGTGTTGGAAGCTAGGTGAAGTAGATTCTATGATACAGGTGTTGGAAGCTACGTGAAGTAGATTCTATGATACAGGTGTTGGAAGATATGTGAAGTAGATTCTATGATACAGGTGTTGGAAGCTAGGTGAAGTAGATTCTATGATACAGGTGTTGGAAACTAGGTGAAGTAGATTCAATGATACAGGTGTTGGAAGCTAGGTGAAGTAGATTCTATGATACAGGTGTTGGAAGCTAGGTGAAGTAGATTCTATGATACAGGTGTTTGAAGCTAGGTGAAGTAGATTCAATGATACAGGTGTTGGAAGCTAGGAGAAGTAGATTCTATGATACAGGTGTTGGAAGCTAGGTGAAGTAGATTCTATGATACAGGTGTTAGAAGCTAGGTGAAGTAGATTCTATGATACAGGTGTTGGAAGCTAGGTGAAGTAGATTCTATGATACAGGTGTTGGAAGCTAGGTGAAGTAGATTCTATGATACAGGTGTTGGAAGCTAGGTGAAGTAGATTCTATGATACAGGTGTTGGAAGCTAGGTGAAGTAGATTCTATGATACAGGTGTTGGAAGCTAGGTGAAGTAGATTCTATGATACAGGTAGTGGAAGCTAGGTGAAGTAGATTCTATGATACAGGTGTTGGAAGCTAGGTGAAGTAGATTCTATGATACAGGTGTTGGAAGCTAGGTGAAGTAGATTCTATGATACAGGTGTTGGAAGCTAGGTGAAGTAGATTCAATGATACAGGTGTTGGAAGCCAGGTGAAGTAGATTCTATGATACAGGTGTTGGAAGCTAGGTGAAGTAGATTCTATGATACAGGTGTTGGAAGCTAGGTGAAGTAGATTCTATGATACAGGTGTTGGAAGATATGTGAAGTAGATTCTATGATACAGGTGTTGGAAGCTAGGTGAAGTAGATTCTATGATACAGGTGTTGGAAACTAGGTGAAGTAGATTCAATGATACAGGTGTTGGAAGCTAGGTGAAGTAGATTCTATGATACAGGTGTTGGAAGCTAGGTGAAGTAGATTCTATGATACAGGTGTTTGAAGCTAGGTGAAGTAGATTCAATGATACAGGTGTTGGAAGCTAGGAGAAGTAGATTCAATGATACAGATGTTGGAAGCTAGGTGAAGTAGATTCTATGATACAGGTGTTGGAAGCTAAGTGAAGTAGATTCTATGATACAGGTGTTGGAAGCTAGGTGAAGTAGATTCTATGATACAGGTGTTGGAAGCTAGGTGAAGTAGATTCTATGATACAGGTGTTGGAAGCTAGGTGAAGTAGATTCTATGATACAGGTGTTGGAAGCTAAGTGAAGTAGATTCTATGATACAGGTGTTGGAAGCTAGGTGAAGTAGATTCTATGATACAGGTGTTGGAAGCTAGGTGAAGTAGATTCTATGATACAGGTGTTGGAAGCGGCCTTACACCGCATCCCATAGATAACATAGACCAGGTCGTCATGACCACGATGTTGAGCGGAACATTGTAGTCGTGAAACTTGCACGGGTTAAGCTTATCCGAGAAAAGACGGCTGTAATTCCTTGATTAGCGGCCTTCACAGGCATTAAGGTATCCTCCTAGAGGGGTCATGCCTTTTGTTTGCCAAGATAAACATCCGAACTCCACCATCACTCCTGTTGAGATACATTATTGAAGAGATACGAAAGGGAGAAAAGGTTAAGCAAACTGAGTAATGCAAGTAATAATGATCTTAATATTTGTAGTAATGGCTGTAAGCGGAGAAATGATAGAAGAAAGGATCTTATAGTAAAGTCTCACCCACTATAAAGGTATAAAGGTTCACTTACACGGGTCTATCAAGTACTAGGGTTCACTTATACGTTTTTTTTATATCAAGTACAAGGTCTCACACAGGTTTTTATCAAGTACAAGGTCTCACCTACACGGGTCTTTATCAAGTACAAGTTCTCACCCACACGGAGCTTTATCAAGTTTAAGGGCTCACCTATTTGGGGCTTTAGCATGTACAAGGAACACAAAATCTGCGGTATATAAAGATCATCTGTAGGTCAGGTAACACCAGGTGACGTCTTGAGCTGAAGGTCAGGTAACACCAGGTGACGTCTTGAGCTGAAGGTCAGGTAACACCAGGTGACGTCTTGAGCTGAAGGTCAGGTAACACCAGGTGACGTCTTGAGCTGAAGGTCAGGTAACACCAGGTGACGTCTTGATCTGAAGGTCAGGTAACACCAGGTGACGTCTTGATCTGAAGGTCAGGTAACACCAGGTGACGTCTTGATCTGAAGGTCAGGTAACACCAGGTGACGTCTTGAGCTGAAGGTCAGGTAACACCAGGTGACGTCTTGAACTGAAGGTCAGGTAACACCAGGTGACGTCTTGAGCTGAAGGTCAGGTAACACCAGGTGACGTCTTGAGCTGAAGGTCAGGTAACACCAGGTGACGTCTTGAACTGAAGGTCAGGAAACACCAGGTGACGTCTTGATCTGAAGGTCAGGTAACACCAGGTGACGTCTTGAGCTGAATGTCAGGTAACACCAGGTGACGTCTTGATCTGAAGGTCAGGTAACACCAGGTGACGTCTTGATCTGAAGATCAGGTAACACCAGGTGACGTCTGGATCTGAAGGTCAGGTAACACCAGGTGACGTCTGGATCTGAAGGTCAGGTAACATCAGGTGACGTCTTGATCTGAAGGTCAGGTAACACCAGGTGACGTCTTGATCTGAAGGTCAGGTAACATCAGGTGACGTCTTGAACTGAAGGTCAGGTAACACCAGGTGACGTCTTGAGCTGAAGGTCAGGTAACACCAGGTGACGTCTTGATCTGAATGTCAGGTAACACCAGGTGACGTCTTGAGCTGAAGGTCAGGTAACACCAGGTGACGTCTTGATCTGAAGGTCAGGTAACACCAGGTGACGTCTTGATCTGAAGATCAGGTAACACCAGGTGACGTCTGGATCTGAAGGTCAGGTAACACCAGGTGATGTCTTGATCTGAAGGTCAGGTAACACCAGGTGACGTCTTGATCTGAAGGTCAAATGAAACCTGGTGAGGTAAGACCTGGAGGTCAGGTCTTGGTGATTCGTTTTTTTTCCATGTTGATCCATGATGTGTTGCAACTATTTTTGATATAAATATTAAAAAGGTCTTTGCTGTAAGCGTCTTTTGTGATATATATTTATGAGAATCACTTAATCCAAAAGGGGTCACTCAGTTCAAGGATTGGTGGAGGCTCGATCCACCGTCTCCTGAGGCCTAAACAGACACCCTATGTGGTTATACTGACATAACAAATAGACGCAGAAACATCATAACATAGCTGTGGCAGAGAAGTGATGGGAATGTTTTGAAAACAGTCGGAATTAAAGTCAAGAGAAAGAAAAAAGGCTAAAACCTTTGAATTAATACGAAATAATAACCTATGATTATTTTTTAAAGATGAGGTTATTAGAGAGAAAATATTAGCCCGGAGAGGTAGAATTTAAGATGATGGAAAGGACTTTAGTATACTGGAAGAGAGGCTGGTTTGTAAATAATGATCTGTTAAATAAAAAGAGCGAGAAGCAGGTGCCATGAATGGTGAGAAGTGTCACGTCACTGAAGACGAAGCGAAGACCAGACAACGAGCTGGATAAAACGGGGAATTTTGAAAGGCTACACGATGCCCAGCAAGCATTTATCGGGACAGCGTTTTGCTCCGTGTAGAGTTTTATCAAATAGTGGTTTGGCAAAACTCTAGAAACAAGCAAATGACGTTGATTCGCATATGATCCAACAACATATTCGGAATCTGTACATGCAGTGGATATGCTGAAGGCACATTTCCTCTAATTCCAAATGATTCATGACATCGCACTACACAAGACAGCGCCCGGTGCCACACTACACAAGACAGCGTCCAGTGCCACACTACACAAGACAGCGTCCAGTGCCACACTACACAAGACAGCGTCTAGTGCCACACTACACAAGACAGCGTCCAGTGCCACACTACACAAGACAGCGCCGTGCCACACTACACAAGACAGCGTCCATGCCACACTACACAAGACAGCGTCCAGTGCCACACTACACAAGACAGCGTCCAGTGCCACACTACACAAGACAGCGCCCAGTGCCACACTACACAAGACAGCGCCCAGTGCACCACACAAGACAGCGTCAGTGCACACTACAAGACAGCGCCCAGTGCCACACTACACAAGACAGCGCCCAGTGCCACACTACACAAGACAGCGCCAGGTGCCACATTACACAAGACAGCGCCCAGTGGCACACTACACAAGACAGCGCCCGTTGCCACAGTACACAAGACAGCGCCCGGTGCCACACTACACAAGACAGCGCCCGGTGGCACACTACACAAGACAGCGTCCAGTGCCACACTACACAAGACAGCGTCCAGTGCCACACTACACAAGACAGCGTCCAGTGCCACACTACACAAGACAGCGTCCAGTGCCACACTACACAATACAGCGCCCAGTGCCGCATTACACAATACAGCGCCCAGTGCCGCACGGCAAAACAGGTCAAGAAATGGTTGGTAGGAGCATGTCATTAGTTGAGTTTAGAGGACACTTGCATCTGAGGTGGACGTTTTACTGAGGGTAATCGTCTTCGCTCTCTGTGAGTGGTGATCCAGGGATTTATACCATCCTGAGTGGTGATCCAAGACCTCGTACCATCCTGAGTGGTGATCCAGGACCTCGTACCATCCTGAGTGGTGATCCAGGACCTCGTCCCATCCTGAGTGGTGATCCAAGACATCGTACCATCCTGAGTGGTGATCCAGGACCTCGTACCATCCTGAGTGGTGATCCAGGACCTCGTACCCATCCTGAGTGGTGATCCAGGACCTCGTACCATCCTGAGTGGTGATCCAGGACCTCGTACCATCCTGAGTGGTGATCCAGGACCTCGTACCATCCTGAGTGGTGATCCAGGACCTCGTACCATCCTGAGTGGTGATCCAGGACCTCGTACCATCCTGAGTGGTGATCCAGGACCTCGTACCATCCTGAGTGGTGATCCAGGACCTCGTACCATCCTGAGTGGTGATCCAGGACCTCGTACCATCCTGAGTGGTGATCCAGGACCTTGTACCATCCTGAGTGGTGATCCAGGACCTCGTACCATCCTGAGTGGTGATCCAGGACCTCGTACCATCCTGAGTGGTGATCCAAGATCTTGTACCATCCTGTGTGGTGATCCAGGACCTCGTACCATCCTGAGTGGTGATCCAGGACCTTGTATCATCCTGTGTGGTGATCCAGGACCTCGTACTATTCTGGGTGGTGATCCAGGACCTCATACCATCCTGGGTGGTGATCCAAGACCTTGTACCATCCTGAGTTGTGATTCAGGACCTTGTATCACCCTGAGTGGTGATCCAGGACCTTGTACCATTCTGAGTGGTGATCCAGGACCTTGTATCATCCTGAGTGGTGATCCAGGACCTTGTACCATCCTGAGTTGTGATTCTGGACTTTGTACCATCCTGATCGATGATCCATGTCCTTGAACCCACCTGATTGGTGATCCAGGTAATGTACCCACCTGATTTTTTGATCCAGGTCCTTGTACCCACCTGATTGGTGATCCAGGGCCTTTTCCTTCCTGAGTGGTGATCCAGAACCTTGTACCATCCTGAGTGGTGATCCAGGACCTTGTACCATCCTGAGTGGTGATCCAGGACCTTGTACCATCCTGAGTGGTGATCCAGGACCTTGTACCATCCTGAGTGTTGATAAAGGACCTTGTACCATGGCGAGTGGTGATTCAGTGGTGATCCAGACCTTTTACTCTGCTCAGTGGTGATTCAAGACCTTGTACCATCCCGAGTGGTGATTCAGTGGTGATTCAGAACCTTGTACCATCCTTTGTATACGCCTGAAGTAAACCTGGAGCCGAAGATTCAGCATTTGAAACTAGTTCAGAAAATATGTTCGAATCATCGTTGAACAACAAAGAGAAACATTGTATTTAACACATGAGAGAGTCTTCAAGTCCTTGGGTCTCAACTACATTATATTCAAGCGCTAAATACAGAAGGGTCGCATTATTTCATACATCCCCATGGGCGCATGGGAGGGGGGTAATGGAGGCATTCAGACTTGATCCAAGGAAGTTGAAGGTGGGTCCAGTTCCATGGATCAAGAGCCCCTTTCACATGCGTTAAGGAAGAAAGGGCCATACAACGTCTGGTAAATGCGATGCAGTTAATTTTGCACCAAGAAAGCGTTGGATAGTTGCAATTCCTTTGGATCAAGAGCCCTCCACCAGCATCAACGTACCTCACAACCATTCAAGAGCATGAATCCTCAAGCTTCAACCGGAGAGAAAAAAATCCAAACCACCTGGAATCGTCCGGCCAAAATCATTTTGCCGATTTAGCTTCGATTTATGTTTCCAGTGGTAGTGCGGCCGGTGCGTCGGTACGGGAAGCTGACACTCAACCGCCCTCAGCTCTGACACTCACACGAGTGCCAAAAAGCTCGTTCACTCTCTCATTTGCCAAGTCTGGCACCCACAGTGCCACAAACTTATTAACTGCCTCATTTTCACGCTGTCAGCGGCAGTACTTACGAAGAGAAATGAGACTTGTGTTCTCTTTCCTTGGTTACTGATTGGAAGAGCGCTCCCCCGAGCTCTGTTCCGTAAATCTGACACTTGGCGAGATGGACGTGTTCAAGGAACTTCAGAGGTGAGGTGGACGTGTTCAAGGAACTTCAGAGGTGAGGTGGACGTGTTCAAGGAACTTCAGAGGTGAGGTGGACGTGTTCAAGGAACTTCAGAGGTGAGGTGGACGTGTTCAAGGAACTTCAGAGGTGAGGTGGACGTGTTCAAGGAACTTCAGAGGTGGTGAGGTTCAGGAACTCAGGGAGGTGACGTTCAAAGAGGTGAACTTCAGAGGTGAGGTGGACGTGTTCAAGGAACTTCAGAGGTGAGGTGGACGTGTTCAAGGAACTTCAGAGGTGAGGTGGACGTGTTCAAGGAACTTCAGAAGCAAGATGAACGTGTTCAACCAACTTCAGACGTAAGATGCAGTCATTTATTTATACATTTTTAAACCTTGTCTATCCTGCTCTCAGGTGGAGTCAAAACACCACCGCTACGTATATCAATGTTGGTTTAGAATGAACAAAATTTGTTGTATTTCTCAATGCTTATAATTTGAGGCTATTTTTTTTATTTTGCCAGTTTAGCATATAGGTTTCTCAATGTTTAATTTATATGATATTTTTGTGAAAAAAAATCAATAACATTTAAACTCTCCACATCTCCATAATCTACATTCTTCCTGCGACATGATATCGTTTTTATCATTTCTATTAGATAACATTTATTTGCGTTAGACTCTATCGGCCGACATTGATTTCTATATTGGTTTACTACTGGAATTTTTTTTTTTTTTTTTTTTTGCATTTGCAAACGAGTTGACACAATTTTGTATTCCTTACAGCTAGTCATTTAATTTAATTTATAAGGTGCATTAATCGAGGCAAGTACAGATCCTTTTGGGACCCCACTGGAGAAATGTACCTCACTGGTGCGATGTACCACGAAAACATTGTTCATCTTATCAACATTTGCATTTTCCATTCTTATAATACTACCTTGGATGTGAACCATAACTATGAAAACTAGCTCGAATGTGAACCAGGACAAACCAAACTAGCATGCACATGAACCAGCACTACCAAAACTAGCTTGTTTGTGAACAATTTCAAACAACACAACCTCACTCTCTCTCTTTCTTTCCCTCTTTCTAGAACTCTCTCTCTCATTCTCTCTCTCTCCTCTCTCTCTCTCTCTCTCTCTCTCTCTAACGACTGATCACAATATAGAAATCTGTCAACTTGTGGACAGTGACAAGACTCATTATTTTCAACCTCTTCAAATTTTCCCTGTGTAAGATGACCCCTCAGTCTCCCCTCTAATGGAAATCGTGGTTGACGGCCATGCTACATCATATCATTTTCACCCTTTTGTGTGGAGACTTCGTGGTCTCCTCCCCTCAGTTGTGTGGAGACTTGGTTGTCTCCTCCCCTCAGTTGTGTGGAGACTTGGTTGTCTCCTCCCCTCAGTTGTGTGGAGACGTGGTTGTCTCCTCCCCTCAACTGTGTGGAGACTTTGTGGTCTCCTCCCCTCAACTTTGCCTCAAGTGATGTAGCTTCTCAATTTGCTCTAATTTTCCCCTCGTGTGACCTAGCAACCTCCCCTCACCTCCCAGTAACTGGTGTTGTCACCAGGGACACAATGTGTTAAGCCGGCCGCACATTCTCTGGGAAACGCAGAGGACAAAATTACACATTATTTTTTTTATGAATATTTCAGGAATAAATAAATACTACATGTTTCTTTTCACAAATTTCATGTTTTCTGACGCATGCAGAGTGAGCTTTTCTTCACCAGGACAAAGGAAGCATGACTTATGTTTGATTTTGTGTGTACCTCTCATTATATATGTGTGTATTATGTAATAATCAAGAACAAGCGATATAAGATGCAAAAATACCCACGGGGGTAGTTGATTGATAGCTCTAGGCCTTTCGTGTTGTAATCAACACATCATCAGAGCTTGCAATGTTGCAGGAAAGAGGATGAAGTCCAAGGAAATTTGTTCCCCTAAACAAATTTGCTTGTTGTTTGAAATACGAAAGACCTAGAGCTATCATTTAACTCCATATTTTTTTAAAAAAAAAATATATATATATATATATATATATATATATATATATATATATATATATATATATATATAGGGAGTTAAATGATAGCTCTAGGTCTTTCGTATTTCAATCAACAAGCAAATTTGTTTAGGGGAACAAATTTCCTTGGACTTCATCCTCTTTCCTGCAACATTGCAAGCTCTGATATATATATATGTAATCTCGCAAACACAATGCTCACCAACGCTTCAGAAAAGGACAAAGCTCGTCTCCCATCGGTGAAGACACCACATTCAGGTTTCCCTTTAGCTAGCTGTTCCCAATTCCTCCCTGATCACTCGACTCGGCTCACAGGCCATTCGGATTGGTGTTGCTCTTCGCCTAGCCGCCCCCATACCGAACTATATAATGGGTGGGGTTAGAACCCGCGATCAGAGTCTCAAATCTCCAGACCGACGCGTTAGCCACAGGCCCAGTGGCTAAGGTGTATTTGCGGCAGGGCGACGGCTGATCAATTTTGACTTCATGATCTCGTTTGTCACACATCAGAAGGAAAGTATGCTAGACATGAGGAGGTCAACGACATCATAAAGAGAAGCCTCACCATAGCCTGTTACCCAGCTGAACGGGAACCCCAAGTACAGAGGTCCGACGGAAGTCAAAAGCGTCCTGGTGGAGCCACTATGCTACCCTGGAAGGATGGTAAGCAGATTGCCTGGGACTACACCTGTGCCACCACATTGGCGGAGACCTACTCGCAAATTACTTCATCCCAGTAGGGTCGTAGCCCCTTGGAGCATGGGGTAAGTGTGCTCTAAACTTCCTCAAAGACGACTGTGATTTCTGACATAACTGAGTAAAGTATTGTTGGTGTCGGCAAGCCGAACACATCTTTGGTTTTTAATTACTTCAGAAAAGGAAGCGGACAGTTTCGCCAAAGTATTGGAGATGACAAGAGGAACACGAAATAGAGACGACTCAGAAACATCAGTGACATAATTGAGTAAGAGTATGTACAAGATTACTGTGAAGTGTATTAGTCAGACGAAAAGCAAGTTTTATATCTAAAGGACGGAGGATGTTCTTAAGATTTTGTAGAGTGGAAACAGGGATGGCAAAGAATAGGAGACTTCACTGGAGAACTTATCTTGGGAGAGAAGCAAGTCCGCTTAGCATGAGAGTATGCAGAGCTTATGGAGAGGGAGCCAAGACACGAGGGTAATCTCACGGCCATTAAAAATAACGAATGTAGCCCCACTCCAATAGCAAAGAATTTCAGACCGATGAGAAATATTCAGTCTGTTCCCATGAGAAATGTTCAGTCTGTTCCCATGAGAAATATTCAGTCTGAGTGAAAAATGTTCAGTGAGTGAAAAACTCATCACAGAAACCAAGGATCACAGAGCGGCCAGCTTCCTCTTTCAGAGGCTCAGTGTTGCGATCCAGAGGGAAAATGCCTGCAGCATTCTGGGCACTCGGCCCACCGCCAGGGAGCTGGACGAAGTATTCGAGATATAGCTCTGATGTTCTACTCTATGATGTTCTACTCCCTATTGTATTTTTGTCAATGTATTTTGTCTTTAAATAAAGTCTACATAGAATATAGAATATAGGGGGTGGTAGGAGAAGACAATATTCAAACAGCTCCGGGGAGAACCTTTAGTTTTCACCGAAGTAAGTTTATTCTTTACTCTGAGGATAAGGGTCCCCAGTACAGTTCCAGAAGTGGTACCTCACTATATTGCACTTTACAGTTTACACAGCACATAGATCAATACAAGGTACCAAGTACACATCACACTACAAGGTACCCAGTACACATCCCACTACAGGGTACTAAGTACACATCAAACTACAAGGTACCCAGTACACATCAAACTACAAGGTACCCAGTACACATCACACTACACAGCACCCAAAACACTTTACAAATAAAATATAATTTTTTGTCAAATCCAGTATAGCAAAATATATCACTCCTCACAGAAACTCGTCCAGTATGGCAACAACTTACTCTAGCAATTTTCCACCCGGGAGAGGTGGGCGTCAAAATTTCGGGAGGACCGCTTGACAAACGAGCTCTAATTCCAGAAATAAATGGATTGTCGCTACTCACTCCGATGTCCCACAAGCAAAATACAAATCACTTCGGACCCTCCTGAGTTATTTTTTTTCAGCAAGAATACATGGCAACGCTCTCCATCGCGGTGACAAAATATTTGAAGTGGTCTACAATTATTATTATTATTATTATTATTATTATTATTATTATTATTATACCACACAGTCCAGCAGTCTTTTCTCTAAGCTTCGAACTCTATATTATTTTTTACTAAAATGTATAGTCATCGGTTAAACTACTGAGACAAACAATTATGATATTTTCGCTTAATAAAACTAGTGGTGTAGCCACAAGAAAATTTACGATAACTCTAAAATAGATTTCACCTGGTCTACAAATTCACGAAGGTTACAGATGAGAAACTTACTAAAATATCTATTTTGAAAAATAACTTATCGCTCTGGGCTGTTCCTTAGAAAAGCGACCCTGGCTACTGCTTTATGAAAATTCGTCCCTTACAACATCTTATCCAAGAAAATTCGTTGCTTTCTTCGTTTTCGCCATGAAAATTCGATTCTTAGCACTATTTAACCGCAAAAAATCGTCATTGTGTTAGCTCAATGCATCCCCCCATCGTAAACGTCTTCCCTCAACTAAAGTTAGCAGCAGTAAACATTGACAAAGATCTCGGTACCCGTCTCCCTCCTTGACCTCCTCTCTGTAATTCACTTCCCTGGTGATTACCTCCTAGCATAAAATCTTGATGGAGAGAATTATACAGCCATGATTCAGCTACCTAATAAACTACACTTACATCTCATTACAAAGCAGATTTTGTCGTGTTGTGTCTATGGAGTGTGTTGTGTGTTTGAGGAGAGTGTTTTGTCTATGTTTGTGGAGTGTGTTGTTTGTGAAGTGTGTTGTGTCTATGGAGTGTGTTGTGTCTATGGAGTGTGTTGCGTCTATGGAGTGTGTTGCGTCTATGGAGTGTGTTGCGTCTATGGAGTGTGTTGTGTCTATGGAGTGTGTTGTGTCTATGGAGTGTGTTGTCTATGGAGTGTGTTGTCTATGGAGTGTGTTGTCTATGGAGTGTGTTGTCTATGGAGTGTGTTGTCTATGGAGTGTGTTGTCTATGGAGTGTGTTGTCTATGGAGTGTGTTGTCTATGCAGTGTGTTGTCTATGGAGTGTGTTGTCTATGGAGTGTGTTATGTGTGTTTGAGGAGTGTGTTGTGTCTATGGAGTGTGTCTATGGAGTGTCTTGTCTATTGAGTGTGTTGTCTATGGAGTGTGTTGTCTATGGAGTGTGTTGTCTATGGAGTGTGTTGTCTATGCAGTGTGTTGTCTATGGAGTGTGTTGTCTATGCAGTGTGTTGTCTATGGAGTGTGTTGTCTATGGAGTGTGTTATGTGTGTTTGAGGAGTGTGTTGAGTCTATGGAGTGTGTCTATGGAGTGTGTTGTCTATGGAGTGTGTTGTCTATGGAGTGTGTTGTCTATGGAGTGTGTTGTCTATGGAGTGTGCTATGGAGTGTGTTATGTTTGTGGAGTGTGTTGTGTCTGTTTGGGGAGTGTGTTGACTCTGCACCAATGTAGAGTGTGTTGTTTCTGAATTTGTCAAGGGTGTTATCTCTGAATTCATATAAGTGGTTTGCACAAGATACTCTCCAGCTCCCGGCCCCGCCTCTTAAATCTTCACTTAAATGTCGCAATAAATTGCTTGCCCTCTGGGACATCGCAGTAGTTTGACTATATCATTACCTAATGGAGTTTACAACACAGGCTGGAGGATTTCAACATTATGTAACCCATCCCGTGTGATGGAATATGATGGGGAAACATAACTAGCTTTGTTCCCGCTTAATAACTAGTGTATAGAAAGGGTGGTAGAACATTGCTGATGTAAACAATTTTATTAAATAGAAATATAATGGTTACTAGTCTCACTGAAAGATGCAACAATTTCCTAGTCACCTGTAATGATGCAACAACTTCCTAGTCCCCTGTAATGATGCAACAACTTCCTAGTCCCCTGTAATGATGCAACAACTTCCTAGTCCCCTGTAATGATGCAACAACTTCCTAGTCCCCTGTAATGATGCAACAACTTCCTAGTCCTCTGTAATAATGCAACAACTTCCTAGTCCTCTGGAATGGTGCAGTAGGTTTCTAGTTACCTGGAACTGTATAGTAGGGTCCTAGTCCCCTGGAATGTCGCGGAAGGATCCTAGTCCCATTGAATGGTGCTGTAAATTCCTAATCACAGCAGTTAATGACCTTCAGTATATATATATATATATATATATATATATATATATATATATATATATATATATATATATATATATATCAGATTGGATGGAGAGAGTATGGAGGAGGTGAATGTGTTCAGATATTTGGGAGTGGGTGTGTCAGCAGATGGGTATATGATGAAGGATGAAGTGAATCATAGAATTAACGAGGGGAAAAAGGTGAGTGGTGCACTGAGGAGCTTGTGGAGACAGAACTTTATCCATGAAAGCAAAGAGGGGAATGTATCAGAGTATACTTATACCAAGACTCTTGTATGGGTGTGAGACATGGGTTGTGAATGCTGTAACAAGAAGAAGGCTGGAGGCAGTGGAGATGTCATGTCTGAGGGCAGTGGAGATGTCATGTCTGAGGGCAATGTGTATTGTGAATATAATGCAGAGAATCCGTAGTTTGGAGATTAGGAGGAGGTGTTGGATTACCAAAACTATTATCCAGAGAGCTGAGGAGGGGTTGTTGAGATGGTTTGGACATATAGTGAGGATGGAACAAAATAGAATGACTTTGAGAATGTATAAATCTGTAGTGGAGGGAAGGCGGGGTAGGGGCCGGCCTAGAAAAGGTTGGAGGGAGGGGGTAAAGGAGGTTTTGTGTGCGAGGGGCTTGGACTTCGAGCAAGCGTGCGTGAGCGTGTTAGATAGGAGCGAATGGAGACAAATGGTTTTTAAGACTTGATGTGCTGTTGGAGTGTAGGCAAGGTAACATTTATGAAGGGTTTCAGGGAAACCGGCAGGCCGGACTTGATTCCTGGAGATGGGAAGTACAGTGCCGGCACTCTGAAGGAGGGGTGTTAATGTTGCAGTTTTGTAGCTGTAGTGTAAGCACGCCTCTGGCAAGACAGTGATGGAGTGAATGATGATGAAAGTTTTTCTTTGTTGGGCCACCCTGCCTTGGTGGGAAACGGCCTATGTGTTAAAAAAATATATATATATATACAGTGGTACCTCTACTTACGAGCAGTTCCCAACTTGAACAATTATGTAAGTGTATTTTTGTAGGTGCTTTTGTAAGTGTATTTTTGGGGGTCTCAAATGGATTAACCTAATTTTCATTATTTCTTATGGGAAAAAATTCCTTCGGTATCGGCACTTGAATAGCCGACTGGAACGAATTTTGCTCGTAAGTAGAGGTGCACAATAAACTAGCCACTACCATCCACAGGATGGATATGAGGTGCATAATAAACTAGCCACTACCATCCACTGTATATACTAGCTGTACCCAGCCACGCGTTGCTGTGGCTCAGTCTGGTTAAATGGAAAAAAAGAAACGTGGAAGCGCACGTTTCTAATATGTTTAATTTCACAATGCTTGTGGGTATACAATATTTTTTGTTGTTCCATTGTCTGTGCAGATGTAGAGATTGTCTGGTTTGCCAACTCTAGAACACGCAACATATAATTGCCCATATGAGAAGCAATCCGTGTCTAGATCTAAACCGCACAATTCTAAAGATTGGCCCTGAGCTTTGTTGATGGTGATTGCAAACACCAACCAAATTGGGAATTGCAATCTCTTAAATTGAAATGGCATATCCGTTGGAATCATAGGAATTTGATGACTGAGGACATCTTCACCTTTGAAAGGTCCTGTCAAGATTGTTGCTTCTACGATGTTGCTCATTAATTTTTTTAATGCAAGGTGTGTGCTGTTGCAAAGCTTTGGGTGGTTGATATTTCGCAACATGATAACTGGCACGCCGATTTTCAATTGCAGTACGTGCTGTGGCATCCCTGGCAGATCAAGTGAATTAAAAATTTCTGTTGGATAATTAACCGCTTCATCTGCTTCCAACACAGTGTCAACAGACTTGTATGTGACTGCCTCGCTTTGAATGTTAGACTGAATAATATTGTTAAGTTTGTAGACGTCTTTGTTCTTGGCTGCAAGAATAGCTCATTCACTCAGCCAATCGTGATTCTTATAATTGGTTTGAATATTGGGAAATACTTTTTCAACCAATTCTTCTTTTGACGTCACTAAATTGCAGAAGTTATGAGGCAATGAAATTCGTCCTGAGGTCAGATCAACCGGCACCTTTCCGTTTCCAATTTCCAGCAATTGATGTGAGAATATCTCAGCTGATCGATCGTTTTGCAGCTGGACACGCATATTTGTAGTTAATTTTAACATCTTTACGTGTCGCCACAAAGTAGAGTATTCGATCTGACAACTCATGTCGTTCCTGAGTTGTCAGGTCAAGTCAAATTAGGGTTAGGACAGGTCAGGTCATTTCTAGGTTGTCAGGCCAAGTATAATTAAGGTTAGGACACGTCAGGTTGTTTCTATGTCATCAGGTCAAGTTTAGGGTTAAGAAAGGTCAGGTCATTTCTAGGTCATCAGGCCAAGTATAATTAAGGTTAGGACAGGTCAGGTTGTTTCTAGGTTGTCAGGTCAAGTTCAATTGAGGTTAGGACAGGTTAGGTAGTTTCTAAGTCATCAGGTCAAGTTTAATTGGGGTTAGGACAGGTCAGGTCATTTCTAGGTTTTCAGGTCAGGTTTAATTAGGGTTAGGGCAGGTCAGGTCATTCCTGGGGTCGTCAGGCATTGTATACAATACTTCAGTATTGCAGGTGGATTGTATATATATATTTTTTTTAATAGGGGCAGAGAACCTAAACTATTTTCGCCCATAAGCAGTTAGCTTCAAGTAGCGCATTCCTCACCTCCAGTTGTGTTCAGGAATGCATTACATATGGAACTCGTTCACTCTGTCACAGTTCTTCCACCTGGTATCAATATATAACAGTAGGTATATAAAAACGCGCGTATTCGAATGCAACGTTGTGTCAAAATTTCAAAGCAAACGGTGAAGAACTTTCGGATATTTAAGATTTTGAACAAACGAACATTTACATTTATAAATATATATATATATATATATATATATATATATATATATATATATATATATATATATATATATATATATATATATATATATTAAAGAGAAGAGAGAGAGAGAGAGAGAGAGAGAAACATACAGTTATATAAAGAGAAAGATTGCAGTCAGCAGGGCTCGATCCCACTATAGAGAGACGGACGAGGTTACTAAGTGACGCTCTTATCCACTCGGCCACAGATGCCTCATAAAACTGGGCAGCCTGGTTCACAAGCCATGTTTCTTCCCAGCCCGGGTACATCAGTGAGCCTCAAGCATGGAATTCAATCTCCTCTTCTATGTTCGGACCTCACAGGCGATTTTTTTTTATCTCAATGCACCACACAGAAACATACAGTTATATAAAGAGAAAGATTGCAGTCAGCTTGAATCCATGCTTGAGGCTCACTGATGTGCCCGGGCTGAGAAGAAACATGGCTTGTGAACCAGGCTGCCCAGCTTTATGAGGCATCTGTGGCTGAGTGGATAAGAGCGTCTTCCTGTAGTGGGATCGAGTCCTGCTGACTGCGACTCATTTAAAATAAAGCAAGGACTCATTTAAAATAAAGTCCTTTCTAAAATTTTCTCTTATAACTTTAACATAAATGAAAGAAATATCTTTAATGAAAATCTAAAAAAAAATGTACCAAAAGAACCTTAGAAAACTTACCTAACCTTATGAAGTTGATGAGAAGAATTCAATCGGACGAGGACCAGGCAGAACTACAAAAGAATCCGGGCAGGCTGCAGGCCTGGTCCAGCAACAGGCAGCTGGAGTTCAACCCAACCCCATGCAAAGTCATGAATATTGTGGAAGGGCAAAGAAGACCGCAGACGGAGTACAGTCTAGGGAGCCCAGAGACTACAAACCTCACTCAAGAAAAAGGATCTTGGGGTGAGTATTACACCGGGCACATCTCCTGAGGTGCACTACAACCAAATAACTGCTGCAGCATACGGGCGCCTAGCAAACCTAAGAACAGCATTTCGACATCTTAATAAGGAATCGTTCAGGACCCTGTACACTGTGTATGTTAGGCCTATATTGGAGTATGCAGCACCAGTTTAGAATCCACACCTAGCCAAGCACGTAAGGAAACTAGAGAAAGTGCAAAGGTTTGCAACAAGACTTGTTCCGGAGCTAAGGGGCATGTCCCACGAGGAGAGGTTATGGGAAATCGACATGACAACACTGGAGGACAGGAGAGATAGGGGGATATGATAACGACATATAAAATACTGAGAGGAATCGACAA
>WNWK01027358.1:0-26375 GCA_009830355.1 Cherax destructor
TTATTTATGTTAATGTAAAATTTTAATTTTGCACCAAAAGAATCTTACAAAACTTACCTAACATTGTTATAACAAGCGCAATTTAGTTTAGCCTAACCCAACTAAATATATTTTTGATACGTTTACAATAATTTAATAATAAACAAACACAATGAAATATATTTTTTCGTAAGGTTCAGAATGATTTTTGCGAAATTATTGCATACACAAATTTCGCTTGTCTTATATGGCAAGAAGAGCGTTGCATTTAAGTCAAAATCGGAAGTTCTGCCTATTCGGCACGATATATATATATATATATATATATATATATATATATATATATATATATATATATATATATATTGTGTGTGTGTGTGTGTGTGTGTGTGCTTCTGTTAACCTCTTCTGAGGCCTAGTTTCCAGGTCGTTTGTTTATCTACATGTTATGGTGTTACCGTGCACAGGATGTATATGGGGTGCACAGGATGTATATGGGGTGCACAGGATGGATATGGGGTGCACAGGATGTATATGGGGTGCACAGGATGGATATGGGGTGCACAGGATGTATATGGGGTGCACAGGATGTATATGGGGTGCACAGGATGGATATGGGGTGCACAGGATGGATATGGGGTGCACAGGATGGATATGGGGTGCACAGGATGGATATGGGGTGCACAGGATGGATATGGGGTGCACAGTGAACTAGCTCGCTTCCCTTCGCGCTTGTGTGTGACTAGTTAATGGTCCAGTCGGACCGAAACGTCGTCATAAGTTCCATTCTCCTGTGTGTGGGTTATTTGTGCATTGTAAACTAGCAGTTTCAGCGGCAAAATCTACAATCGCTGGCCTTCTCCTTGCTGCAACGTTTAAAATTCATGTTTCACACCTATGAGAGTGTTGGCATTGCTATTCTATTTTACACTGCTCTCCTCGCTTCCACAGGCAAGCTTCTTTCTCTCTACACAGCCGCGTCAACACTCCATGCATCTTTTTCCCTTCTTGAATCTCGTGCTTTAAAGATGAGAATAACTTCTTCTTTATCAGAAAGGTAGCATTGTATAACCCTAAACAGTTTAGAATTTACTTCCATTAATAAAATACCCCAGGACACAGTTTGGGGTACATATACCCCAGGACACGTCCTGGGGTACAGATACCCCAGACGACAGCTTGTGTATTGGGGCTGGAGAAGCAGCAGCAACATGACAAAATCAATATCCTGGGGTCTTGGGGTCCTGACGTGACAGAGAACATCCTGGGGTCCAGAACGATAGGTAACATCCTGGGTCCTAACACGACAGAGAACATCCTGGGATCCAGAGCTCTAAGCAACATTCTGGGGTCCAAACACCACAAATATCCTGAGAGTCAGAATCCCTCTGGACAACATCCTGGGGTACAAACACCACAGGTAACACCTTCAGGTTCAGGACTGGGGTCTAGGACTGGGGTCTACAACTGTAGATGGCCGAAGAAGAAAGAAACCTTAAAACCTCAAGTAAATTGAGGTAATCCTTCGACTTGGTCCCATTTTTTTCCAGCTTATTAAGACCAATTGTGTTGAAAATCCTAATAAATTGCACCATTTTAATCCCTTCTGTGTTATTAAATTTCGATTTTTTTCATAATTCTTCAAAAAAAATCTATAATCCTGAGTAATGTTTTGGTATAATAAAGGATGGGAACGAGCGAAAATAAATAATTATAGGGAGGTGAATAAAA
Source organism: Cherax destructor (assembly GCA_009830355.1). Taxonomy (NCBI): domain Eukaryota; kingdom Metazoa; phylum Arthropoda; class Malacostraca; order Decapoda; family Parastacidae; genus Cherax; species Cherax destructor. Next base: position 1,711 of record WNWK01027358.1, read on the forward strand.
GCGGTATTCGCGGCTTGAGGGAACAAGTGCCGAGCGCTTGAGAAGGATCAGAGAGCTTTTAAGAGTGTTTGAAGGGGCGCTTAATTCCACACACGCCGCCAAGGGAGAGGGTTATAAGGAAGTGAAAGGTGTGCAGGCTGCTGCAACACCACCATCACCACCGCCACACGCAATCACCACCAACGACAATACAATACTATTGTTGCTACCACCACCACCTTCACACATCATCACCACCAACGATAACACTAAGCCATGGTACCCCAACCCATGATACCATATACTGTCAACCAGGGAATATCACTGAACATTTAGATTACACTTCTGGAATTATTCTTAATATCACATAAGAGCGCTAAAGCCTTAGAGAAAATAACAGCGCCCGGAAAATATTTGGTGCACAGAGACCACGATTCCTGGACAAGGAGAGTGAACATAATGTACACGTGAACTCAAATTAAGTTACAATAAACACCTGTCAATGAATAATAACACAAGTATTTACACGACGCCAATTCTCGCCATATCTTAACCGAGATTCCAGGAGGCGTGTCCACTACTGTATCAACATAGCCACGGGTTAACAAGACACGTGTGCCATACCTGGGTATCTTCATTGAGAGACGTTTCGCCTACCATGAGCCCTCAATAAAGATACCCAGATGTTGCAAGTTTTTCATATTCATTAATTTGGCGGTGGTATATTTTCTCGATCGAAAGAAACGTAGCTACGTGAGGGTCGCCAGCCAGTGAACCGCGAGGCCTGGTCCATGACCAGGCCTCGCGGTGGATCAGGGTCTGATCAACCCGGTTGTTACTGCTGGCCGCACGCAAACCGAAGTACGAACCACAGTCCGGCTGGTCAGGTACTGACTTGGAAACAGATACCGACAAGTTGGTTTAGAAAGACACTAGGACATACTAGAAAACGTTTCGGTCCTGTTAGATGTGATCAAGATCCCAGGACCGAAACGTTTTGCAATATGTCCTGGTGTTTGCTCAAGTATCTTCGTAAACCAGCTAGTAATCTTCAACCATTCGTCTCTATATTGGACTCAGGAAGCCACTGATGGGCGAAACGTTTCCACAATAAAGATGACAAAGTAATGCACATGTGTCTTATTTATCAACTTGTCGGTTCTCTGAAATATTTACCTACAAAGACAACCTTGTAATCAAAACAATGCGACTCCCAGCTCGTCATCCGCCATCTTGGTCCAGAAGAGACCTACCTGGGCAGGTGGGCAGTGTATGTCCTCCTGGAGGGTATTCCGGGGGTCAATGCCCCCACGGCCCGGTCCATGACCAGGCCTCCCAGTGGATCAGAGCCTGGTCAACGAGGTTGTTACTGCTGGCCGAACGTAGTCCAACGTACGAACAACAGGCTGGCTGATCCGGTACTGTCTTTAGGTATCTTTCCAGCTCCCTCTTGAAGACAACCAGGGGTCTATTGGTGATTCCCCTTATGACTGGTGAGAGGCTGTTGAACAGTCTTGGGCCCCAAACACTTATTGTATTTTCTCTTAGTGTACTAACGGCGCCCCTACTTTTCATTGGGGTTATGCTGCATCGCCTGCCAAGTCTTTTGCTTTCGTAAGGAGAGATTTGTGTGTGCAGATTAGGGACCAGTCCCTCTAGGATTTTCCAGGCATAGCTTATGATGTATCTGTCTCGCCTGCGCTCCAGTGAATCCTGGACATCAACTGAAAGAGCACAAACATGCAACCAACATAGACACTCAGTTCATCAATCTATCATTGACTGAAGAAGCCTACCACGTAGGCGAAACGTTTCTAATCACAATAACGATACGCAACTGTTGAACATGTGTCTTATTCAACATAGCGTTTGTTATTAACGCAGAAACTAAGACAGCCAGACTCTCTGCCTGAGAATGCTAAAAACAATAACAAAGAATTTAACTCTCTTCCCACTTCCTGTGTTTGTTTCATCTTCAATACAAACACTTTCTACTTTAAAAAAAAACAAAAACAAAAAATAGATGAGAACGGCAGTAGGCCTCCTCCTCCTACTACTACTACTACTACTACTACTACTACTACTACTACTACTACTACTGTTTCAAACCTATGGGAGTCAACACCTTAAAATCACCTCTCCTATTCTTCCACTGTCTCCGTAATAAAGGTAACCTCAATATTATATTTAAATAAAGCCTGCTATGCGGGTGAAACGTTTCGAAAATAAAGCCTTCCAAGTTTTCTACCCTTGAATCACACATCTAGACGCATCGCGATACTCCTGAACCTAGTACTAGATAGTTCTTGTCCGCAGATAGTACTAGATAGTTCTTGTCCGCAGATAGTACTAGATAGTTCTTGTCCGCAGATAGTTCTAGATAGTTCTTGTCCGCAGTTAGTACTAGATAGTTCTTGTCCGCAGATAGTACTAGATAGTTCTTGTCCTCAGATAGTACTAGATAGTTCTTGTCCTCAGATAGTACTAGATGGATGCTGTCTGCAGATAGTACTAGATAGTTCTTGTCTGCAGATAGTACTAGATAGTTCTTGTCCGCAGATAGTACTAGATAGTTCTTGTCTGCAGATAGTACTAGATAGTTCTTGTCCGCAGATAGTACTAGATAGTTCTTGTCCTCAGATAGTACTAGATAGTTCTTGTCCGCAGATAGTACTAGATAGTTCTTGTCCGCAGATAGTACTAGATAGTTCTTGTCCGCAGATAGTACTAGATACTTCATGTCCTCAGATAGTACTAGATAGTTCTTGTTCGCAGATAGTACTAGATAGTTCTTGTCCGCAGATAGTACTAGATAGTTCTTGTCCTCAGATAGTACTAGATAGTTCTTGTCCGCAGATAGTACTAGATAGTTCTTGTCCACAGATAGTACTAGATGGTTGTTGTCTGCAGATAGTACTAGATAGTTCTTGTCTGCAGATAGTACTAGATAGTTCTTGTCTGCAGATAGTACTAGATAGTTCTTGTCCGCAGATAGTACTAGATAGTTCTTGTCTGCAGATAGTACTAGATAGTTCTTGTCCGCAGATAGTACTAGATAGTTCTTGTCCTCAGATAGTACTAGATAGTTCTTGTCCGCAGATAGTACTAGATAGTTCTTGTCCGCAGATAGTACTAGATAGTTCTTGTCCGCAGATAGTACTAGATACTTCATGTCCTCAGATAGTACTAGATAGTTCTTGTCGCAGATAGTACTAGATAGTTCTTGTCCGCAGATAGTACTAGATAGTTCTTGTCCGCAGATAGTACTAGATAGTTCTTGTCCGCAGATAGTACTAGATAGTTCTTGTCCACAGATAGTACTAGATGGTTGCTGTCTGCAGATAGTACTAGATAGTTCTTGTCCGCAGATAGTACTAGATAGTTCTTGTCCGCAGATAGTACTAGATAGTCTTGTCCGCAGATAGTACTAGATAGTTCTGTCCTCAGATAGTACTAGATAGTTCTTGTCGCAGATAGTACTAGATAGTTCATGTCCCAGATAGTACTAGATAGTTCTGTCCGCAGATAGTACTAGATAGTTCTTGTCCGCAGATAGTACTAGATAGCTTTGATGTCTAATGTTGCGTCTGCAGATAGTACTAGATAGTTCTTGTCCGCAGATAGTACTAGATACTTCTTGTCCGCAGATAGTACTAGATAGTTCTTGTCCGCAGATAGTACTAGATAGTTCTTGTCCGCAGATAGTACTAGATACTTCTTGTCCGCAGATAGTACTAGATAGTTCTTGTCCGCAGATAGTACTAGATAGTTCTTGTCCTGCAGATAGTACTAGATAGTTCTTGTCCCCAGATAGTACTAGATAGTTCTTGTCCGCAGATAGTACTAGATAGTTCTTGTCCAGATAGTACTAGATAGTTCTTGTCCGCAGATAGTACTAGATACTTCTTGTCCGCAGATAGTACTAGATGTTCTGTCTGCATGATAGTATTCTGCAGACTAGTACTTCTTGTCCCAGATAGTACTAGATAGTTCTTGTCCGCAGATAGTACTAGATATTCTTGTCCCATGTACTGACTTTCCAGATAGTACTGATAGTTCTGTCCGTCAATACAGATAGCTCTCAGATAGTACTATTCTTGTCCCAGATAGTACAGATAGTTCTTGTCCTCAGATGTACTAGATAGTTCTCCCCAGATAGTACTGAACCTTCAAGTCCATGTACATCGTTTCCATGTACTCTCATGTACTCCCATGTACACCCACGTACTCCCATGACTACACTGTCCCCATGTACACCCGATATCCATGTACCTCAGTAACCAGAACTCCACCTCATGTACACCCACGTATCTCACTCATGTACACCAGTTATGTACACCCGTACTCCATGACACCGTACTACCATGTACCCAGTACTACCATGTACACCCACGTACACCATGACTCGTACCCATGTACCACTTTATGTCTCATGTACACCACGTACTCCCATGTACACCCACGTACTACCATGTACACCCACGTACTACCATGTACACCCATGTACTACCATGTACACCCACGTACTACCATGTACTCTCACGTACACTCATGTACACCCACGTATTCCCATGTACTCATGTACACCCACGTACTCCCATGTACACCCACGTACTACCATGTACACCCACGCACTCCAAGTGGTGCACATGTGTCTTATTCATTAATAGTAATGAGGAAGGACTTCAACGAACTTACATAAGTGTGGGAAACGTAAGGTAGGGTAAGGTGGCGCCTGACTACAACATTTAGTACACTTTATAAGTGGATCATTTGCCCACTGGGAAGGGAAGCTGAGTGGGTCGGCAGTTCCAGGTCCCACTGTGTTAAAAACACCGTCAAATATCAATTTCCACTCATCGGAAAATAACCACAAGCAAAAACAGCAGCAGAGTCAATCACCAACACAACGTTTCGCCCGTGAAGCCTCCGGTGGGCGAAACGTCGTTCAAATTACAATTGGCACACCAGCTATGGAGGTTTCCAGAGGGCAAACCCTTGATGCTGGTAAAGAGCTCTTGATTCAAGGTAGAAGAGCTACACCTTCAATAGAATCTACCCTCCATTTCCCAGACGCTGTATGACCCCTACGGGTTTAATGCATCTCATATAAATGTACAAGACCTGTGATGTATAGTTTAGATGTCACAGGATACATATGCATAGACTTGTATACTTCTCAATGTACATACATAAAGATATATATAAATTAATGTATATACACAGATGTGTATGTCTCTCAGTGTATATAAAATTGAGATATATATATCTTAATTTATACTAACAGTTTACTGACAGTTTAAGGATTTAAATATACTGACTAGTGGTCAACAGGTGCAGCCTTGATGACGTTCGTGCAGTAGATAGGCTTCAAACCTAACAAATGACCCAACAGATAAACAACACAGTTCTTTTAAATCAAAAATTATTATTTTCTAAATATTTTTATCAAGTGTCGCGGGTGTAGAGAAGTGTCAGGTGTGACAGAGGGGTACATGGAAGTGTCAGGTGTGAGGGGTGTAGGAAGTGTCAGGTGTGACAGAGGGGTGTAGGGAAGTGTCAGGTGTGACAGAGGGGTGTAGGGAAGTGTCAGGTGTAACAGGGGGAAGTTCAATTTAAACATTCATTTATGGGCACAGGTGTGAATGGGTGGAGGCGTGCAGGTGTGTCAGCGCATGTGTACGCATGAGTGATTGTGTTTGTAATGTTAAGTGTAGTGTGTGTATGTGTGTGTGTGTTTGTGTGTTCAAATGAGGTGTAATTTAAACACTTCTATAAATCTGGAAAGTGGTATGCAAATTACCCTAGTCGTATATTCCGTCAAGAGCTTAGAATAAATAATTACATGGTGAGTATACACCTCACCTGGTCACAAGGTATACACACAGTGTATCTTAGTGTATACAAACTGAGAACCTACTTTAATGTCTATTTTAAGGCGAAAAATATTGTGGACTGGTGAGTAAATAGGTAACCTGGAGCCCAGTACTAACCAGTTCACTGGAAGCTATACACAGAACCACTAAGAAATAACTCAGTTTTGTTGAGGCACAGGGCAGCTCCTGGGCAGCTTTATCAACTATATTCAACTGAAGAAGTGTGTTGTCCAGGCTAAATCTTTCATCAATAGAGACACCCAAGTGCTATATATGTCTCTTATTTATCAGTTTGTCGGAATTGTATACCATCTATTATACGACACCGCAGAGTTATACAGCTTTATTATAGCGATTATATTTTCAAGAATTATATAACAATTGTATTGTTAGAAATTATTTCGGGGTTATATTAAGAAATATTAAGTAAATTTCTAATGTACAGTGAAATATACATCTCCTAGGTGAATGTACATCTCCGAGGTGAATATACATCTCCTAGGTGAATATACATTTCCTAGGTGAACGTACATCTCCTAGGTGAATATACATCTCCTAGGTGAATATACAATTTTGCTCTCAGTTTATACACAACAAAAGAGACGTACTCTTCAGAATATAATATATATATATATATATATATATATATATATATATATATATATATATATATATATATATATATATATATATATATATATATATAAAGCTTCAGAGAAACTGTGTATATACCCTCGGTGTATATACCCTGTCCCCACTCTTAACTACCTCACGTTATAATTGGTACATAATACCTTGAAGGTGGTCACCTGCAGACTACGTCTCCGCCTCTCCTCTGTTAAGTATGGTAAGCACTAAGAATCAAGTCTCAGTACCGCGGCTGCAACAATTCACCAAAGATTCGCACTTGAGGTTCATGACGGTTCGAAACATCTTGATAAGCTTACTCTCCCAAGTTTAATTATAATCACCTCTGTATTCGACTAATACAGTCTGCTATGCTGGCGAAACGTTTCATCACGATACCCCAGTGGTTCACATGTGTCTCGCTCATCTACCCACTTGAACCTTACAAACTACTGACTACCTCACACCCAAACGACCTTTCTAAACCACTGGGAACACCCAGCAGAGCGTGTGAGACCTCACAGAACCACTAAAACCGACCATAAACTTAAACAAAGAGGCTATTCAATCTGTCTATCACATTAGCGGTCGCGGCGTCTTGTAAGTTAAGGACCCCAAGTCGATCCTCACCCCAGCTAATGATGCAAAATGGCAGTCTTAAACCCCTGGAAAACACTGTAATTAATTCTCTAAAATACGTGAAGCTGGTAGAAGCACTCACACCAGTATCCTCTTTAGATGGGGGTTTAAAGCCTTCGTGTGAGCGTGTAATTGACTTAATGCATTCCGGGTGTGAGTTGCGTCTTCCGGAAGGGCGGAGAGACGCATTATACCGGGCTATGCCACTTAGCGCCCCTTGCGCACTTTCATATGTACCCCTTCATATGCATGACCCCTTTTGTTTGTTTCTTGTGACCCTTTGGATCGTATCCCTTGTGGTAAGCAACTGCGGTATACAATACCCACAAGATGATAAATTAGACACATCTGGGTATCTTGGGTATCTTTCGTCAACCAATGGTTGTATCACTACAATACACAAGACTGAAGAGGTACAGGAAAAGGTAATCAGTCCCTTAGCCAAGGCTGAGGGACTGATTACCTTGCCTTCAACCTGAGGGACTGATTACCTTGCCTTCAACCTGAGGGACTGATTACCTTGCCTTCAACCTGAGGGACTGATTACCTTGCCTTCAACCTGAGGGACTGATTACCTTGCCTTCAACCTGAGGGACTGATTACCTTGCCTTCAACCTGAGGGACTGATTACCTTGCCTTCAACCTGAGGGACTGATTACCTTGCCTTCAACCTGAGGGACTGATTACCTTGCCTTCAACCTGAGGGGCTGATTACCTTGCCTTCAACCTGAGGGACTGATTACCTTGCCTTCAACCTGAGGGACTGATTACCTTGCCTTCAACCTGAGGGACTGATTACCTTGCCTTCAACCTGAGGGACTGATTACCTTGCCTTCAACCTGAGGGACTGATTACCTTGCCTTCAACCTGAGGGACTGATTACCTTGCCTTCAACCTGAGGGACTGATTACCTTGCCTTCAACCTGAGGGACTGATTACCTCATCTTCTACCTGAGGGACTGATTACCTTGCCTTCAACCTGAGGGACTGATTACCTTGCCTTCAACCTGAGGGACTGATTACCTTGCCTTCAACCTGAGGGACTGATTACCTTGCCTTCAACCTGAGGGACTGATTACCTCATCTTCTACCTCTACAGTCTCCTGTATTGTGTTGATAAAGCCAGCGAAACATCTGCACAGTAAAGATACCCAGGTGTTGCACATGTGTCTAATGTATCAACATAGTTGACTAAGGTTGTTGGTTGTGATCCAGGTTCATCCTGCTGATCCACTGGTTCTCTCCTCATAGATCCAGGGTTTGTGGTTCTTATCTGCCGCTCCTGGTTCATTTTTCTTGCCTCTAACACCACAGTATGGTTCTTGGGGGTTCAACACAAAGAAACAAATTGCTGAACAAGCATTGAATGGGACGACATTTCGCTCTTTGTAGAGCTTGAAGAAACTCTTTGTAGAGCTTGAAGAAACTCTTTGTAGAGCTTGAAGAAACTCTTTGTAGAGCTTGAAGAAACTCTTTGTAGAGCTTGAAGACTCTCTTTGTAGAGCTTGAAGAAACTCTTTGTAGAGCTTGAAGAAACTCTTTGTAGAGCTTGAAGAAACTCTACGTGAAGAATCAGGGACGCCTAAACATTCTTCTCATCTGTCGTAGAGGTGATGGAATAATGTGTGTGTGTGTGTGTGTGTGTGTGTGTGTGTGTGTGTACTCACCTAATTGTACTCACCTAATTGTGGTTGCAGGGGTCGAAACTCAGCTCCTGGCCCCGCCTCTTCGCTGTCTGCTACTGGGTCTCTGCTCTCCCTGCTCCATGAGCTTTATCATACCTTGTCTTAAAACTATGTATGGTTCCTGCCTCCACTATATCTTTCTCTAGTCCATTCCACTTCCTGACTACTCTGTGGCTGAAGAAATGTTTCCTGACATCCCTTTGACTCATCTGAGTCTTCAGCTTTCAGTTGTGTTCCCTTGTTTCTGTGTTCCCTCTCTGAAACAACCTGTCACTATCTACCTTGTCAATTCCCCGCAGTATTTTGTATGTCGTTATCATGTCTCCTCTGACCCTTCTTTCCTCAAAGGACGTGTGTGTGTGTGTGTGTGTGTGTGTGTGTGAGTGAGTGTGTGTTGTGTGTGTGTGTGTGTGTGTGTGTGTGTGTGTGTGTGTGTAGTCAACACGAGAAGCATCTAACATTCTGTATTTCACCAAGCATTACCCCCCTCTCTCCTCTCTCTCTCTCTCTCTCTCTCTCTCTCTCTCTCTCTCTCTCTCTCTCTCTCTCTCTCTCTCTTCCTCTCTCTCTGCTTTCTCACTATTTTAACCTAACTTGGAAAATTATAACTAACCTAAAAACTATTAAGAACTAAATTAAGCTTAGAGAAAGCATTATAATAAACTAAGAGAACTATGTAAGAAACTAAACGCATTCAACTAGAATCCATTGATATATGACAAAAAAAATGACAACAACAATGCCATTGATAACTTCCGTTACCACGTCATAACGGCAGAGGACGTCATAACAGCAGAGGACGTCATAACGGCAGAGGACGTCATAACGGCAGAGGACGTCATAACGGCAGAGGACGTCATAACGGCAGAGGACGTCATAACAGCAGAGGACGTCATAACAGCAGAGGACGTCATAACAGCAGAGGACGTCATAACGGCAGAGGACGTAATAACGGCAACGGACGTCATAACAGCAGAGGACGTCATAACGGCAGAGGACGTCATAGCAGCAGAGGACGTCATAACGGCAGAGGACGTCATAACGGCAGAGGACGTCATAACGGCAAGGACGTCATAACGGCAGGGACGTCATAACGGCAAGGACGTCATAACGGCAGAGGACGTCATAACGGCAGAGGACGTCATAACGGCAGCGGACGTCATAACGGCAAAGGACGTCATAACGGCAGAGGACGTCATAACGGCAGAGGACGTCATAACGGCAGAGGACGTCATAACGGCAGAGGACGTCATAACGGCAGCGGACGTCATAACGGCAAAGGACGTCATAACGGCAAAGTACGTCAGAGAGGGAGAGACAGACAGACAGACAGACAGACAGACAGACAGACAGACAGACAGACAGACAGACAGACAGACAAAGAGACAGACAAATAAAACAACACATGAAGATCCAATACAACGTTTCATCGGGCCGACGTTTCGTCTACTTGTACAACGTTACCCTGAGCAAAACGTTGTCCCGTAATACTCGTTTCCTCCACTCCCTATCACCCAACAAATGTATAGTTATCTGTAGGGATTTCCATCTATATGGCAGTAATCCCAAATCCCTAATAATCCCTCTCCCCGGGAAGTAATCCCATTACAAGGATTTTAACATATCTAAGATAACAGATTCAGTTATAGATTGCAGGTTATAGAGACTTCAATAATTCCTAGATAGTGATCCAGAAAATATTCACTTTATATACATATAATTCCAGTGTTAGTTGTCTTGATGCCACCGAAGGGTTCTTGATTCATGGAACTAGAGCTATCTTCTTCCATGGATCAAACTCGATTGCCTACCTTTTCCCAGGTGCTGCATGACCCCTCTGGGTTTAGCGTTTCCCCATGACTTTAAGGATGATAATAATAACAATGATAATAATTATTATTATTCAAATCTAATTTTAAATATTAATTTGCTCTTGAAATTTCATCTATTTCTAAATTTTAATCAAAGTTTGAGGCTAATTTTAATTAGTAATAAAGTTTCTGAAATTTGAAAATAATAATAAGATCCTCAGTAAAATTATTATTACTATCATTATTATTATTATTATTATTATTATTATTATTATTATTATTATTATTATTATTATTATTATTATTATTATTACTATTATTATTATTATTATTATTATTATTATTATTATTATTATTATTATTATTATTATTATTATTATAGTTGTTAGTATTTCATGGGAAACGATAAACCTGTAGGGGTCATACAGCCCCTGGGGAATGAGAGGTGGTCAGTTTTGATCCAAGGACAGGGATGGGTAGCTCTCATCTCTGCTATCAAGAGCCCTTCGCTAGCATCAAGGCCAGAGGAAGCAGCTTTCAAGGGACAGAGATTTTGATCCCGGTGACAGGGCAGTAAACGTCACATATAATAATGTCAAACTAGCAAACTTTCTATGTCTATATTTTTAAGTTATAACAGAATTAATATGACATACATTATAGATTTTAACATAATATTGCAGTCTGTTGTTTTCTGTGATATATTGACTTTATTATCTTGGTTACGCCATGATGACGGAGGCGCCAATTACTGTCCCTGGGATACTATCCCTGAGTTAGTATCCCTGGGATACTATCCCTGGATTAGTATCCCTGGGATACCTGGTTGGTAGTACATTTGTCTGTCGTGTTTTTTTCATAGTCGGTCAAACACGAGGACAAGCTGTTCTTGGGACGATGTTTCGCTCTCTCTAGAGCATGATAAAGGTCTACAGAGCTTTATCAAGTTGTTTCGCTCTGTATAGAGCTTCATCAAGTTATTTCACTGAGTAGAGCTTACAATTTATCAAAGCCTTTAGATAACGAACCCCTGGAAGTGTTGTTATCACGGTAACAAATGATACCGGGTTCACTTGTCTGGTTCGGGTCGTTCGTGAACCCTTTCGGGGCCGTCAACATACCATATCCATTGGGAAACGCTAAGCACGTAGGGGTCCTACAGCTCCTGGGCATTAGGAAATAATCAGATGTGATCAGAGGAAGGGAAAGGCAGCTCTAATTGCTTTGGATCAAGATCCTTTCACGAGGATCGAGAACCCGTCCATACCCGACTTCAGTAATCGGCTTCAGTTGTCACGGAGGTCCCATCTTGGAGAGTTCCTTTTCAAAGCCGAATTAGAAAAAACTGTAGTATTGAATTTAAGTTTTATGGGTGGGTGTGGGTGGTGGAGGGTTGGAGGTATGGGTGGGTGTGGGTGGTTGAGAGCTGGAGGGATGGATGGGTGTGGGTGGTAGAGAGCTGGAGGGATGGATGGGTGTGGGGGAAGAACCTCAATCCGCAGCTTTCACTTCAGTTTGTGGTTCCATCACAACTTGTCGCTATCTGAGCTGAAACACCCAGTTACAGCTTCCCATCACATGTGCATACAAATTCTGTCTCTCTAACTCCGTCTTTATCTCTCTCCCTAACTCTGTCTCTTGACTATAACAGATGTGGTATTAACTACCTTGCTTTCCATAAACACATCAAAATAAAGTCTCATGAAGAATTAGACACATGTGCAATATCTGGGTATCTTTATTTGTAGACGTTTGTACTGATAAAATCACTGGTTGGCGAAATGTCTACAATAAAGATACCCAGCTGTTGGACATGTGTCTAATTCTTCACATTGTAGGTATTGTATGCCATAAATGTACAAAATAAAGCCTTTGGCTATTGGAAGCAAACTTCAGGGCTGTGACTGCCTCATTAATTTCTATCAGTGAGAGGCATCCCTGAGCATGGCGACTGAAGTTCCTCTAAGATCGATTCTGAGCCAAATAAATTTTACAATTTAATAAAATAATCTTAAACGGAACTAGTGTACGACTTTGTTTTTTTACCCCGAGAGACGAGATAACTAGACACTGCCACTAATCCTGTGAGTAAACATAACTCCATAAAAACAATTCACGAATAACTCACACTTAGAGAGGAACTTAACACGACGTCTCGCTCCCTTTTGGACCATTGTCGAGTCGCAAATAAGCAGCAGGTAAGAACCCTATTTAATTTCTGTGACATTTTTTCCCCTTTTTTTAAATACGACAGTCGCTTCACTAAAGTTGCAATAACTACGTCCAGGCGTCGTAAGAATCAGTTTTATTATCTCCGTGTCTCTCTTACCGAAAATTTTTGCATCTTTCTGCCATTTCGTTACATTGAACACCTTGGACTGCAGCATCCATGAAGGTGATCTTCCCTCCAGCAGTCTTCGACAAGTATTCAAACGTCAATGGTATGTAATACCAACAAGTTGAAAAATTAGACACATGTGTAACATCTGGGTATCTTTATTAAGTAGACGTTTCGCCAACCACTGGCTTTATCGGTACTATGCGAAAGACTGAGGTAATCAGTCCCTTAACCTAGGAATAGGTGCTCAGACTCCGGTACTTAACACCTGGGTATAGGCTGAGGTGCTGGTTACCTCATCATCTACCTCCAGTTTTCTGTACAGTACTGATAAAGCCACTGATGGGCGAAACGTCTACTTCATAAAAATACCTAGTTGTTGCGCATGTCTAATTCTTCAACATACTGTGCTCTTGTTCCAACAGCTGATGCTGTCTACTACGTCCTGAGTGGTAGATGCTGTCTACTATCCTGAGTGGTAGATGCTGTCTACTACGTCCTGAGTGGTAGATGCTGTCTACTACGTCCTGAGTGGTAGATGCTGTCTACTACGTCCTGAGTGGTAGATGCTGTCTTAATGTATTCTCAGTTATCCTTGCAAAACATTACGTGTTTTATGACGTTTTAAATTTTGATGTTTCTACTTGGCTGAGTCACATCAATGTTGGTGATGAGTCACATCAATGCTGGTGATGAGTCACATCAATGTTGGTGATGAGTCACATCAATGCTGGTGATGAGTCACATCAATGTTGGTGATGAGTCACATCAATGCTGGTGATGTTTATTCTCCATCTCTACATCTTCCCACTAAATATATCTTCACTTAATACCCATCTTCGTAGGAACAGAAAGTCACAATACCGTGACTGGAACAGTCACAATACCGTGACTGGAACAGTCACAATACCGTGACTGGAACAGAGTCACAATACCGTGACTGGAACAGTCACAATTCCGTGACTGGAACAGTCACAATACCGTGACTGGAACAGTCACAATATCGTGACTGGAACAGTCACAATACCGTGACTGGAACAGTCACAATACCGTGACTGGAACAGTCACAATACCGTGACTGGAACAGTCACAATACCGTGACTGGAACAGAGTCACAATACCGTGACTGGAACAGTCACAATTCCGTGACTGGAACAGTCACAATACCGTGACTGGAACAGTCACAATATCGTGACTGGAACAGTCACAATACCGTGACTGGAACAGTCACAATACCTGACTGGAACAGTCACAATACGTATGAACAGTCACAATACCGTGACTGGAACAGAGTCACAATACCGTGACTGGAACAGTCACAATCCGTGACTGGAACAGTCACAATACCGTGACTGGAACAGTCACAATACCGTGACTGGAACAGAGTCACAATACGTGACTGGAACAGTCACAATACCGTGACTGGAACAGTCACAATACGTGACTGGAACAGTCACAATACCGTGACTGGAACAGAGTCACAATACCGTGACTGGAACAGTCACAATTCCGTGACTGGAACAGTCACAATACCGTGACTGGAACAGTCACAATACCGTGACTGGAACAGTCACAATTCCGTGACTGGAACAGTCACAATACCGTGACTGGAACAGTCACAATACCGTGACTGGAACAGAGTCACAATACCGTGACTGGAACAGTCACAATTCCGTGACTGGAACAGTCACAATGCCGTGACTGAAACAGTCACAATACCGTGACTGGAACAGTCACAATACCGTGACTGGAACAGAGTCACAATACCGTGACTGGAACAGTCACAATACAGTGACTGGAACAGTCACAATACCGTGACTGGAACAATACACAAATAACCCACACACAGGAGAGCGAAACTTACGCCGACGTTTCGGTCCAGTTTGGACCACCTCTGAGAGACGAAATGTCTCAATTGTCTCAGTTCATATTATATATTGTAGCATTGATAAACACTACCCAGTGATCTCTACGACTGTTACTACCAGTGTTCTCAACACTGGTAGTCTTAACTACAGTATTCTACATCACACAATAAACTACGTGTGTTGTCAATAATTTAGAAAAGCAACAAGTTGAAGACTGAAACACTCGTGTAATTGGGAATCGTTATTGTGGAAACGTTTCGCCCGCCAGTGGCTTCTTCAGTCCAATACGGAAAAGACCGGTGGAAGATGAGGAGGAGTTTGAGGTAATCAGTCCCTCAGAATAAACTACACAGTGTTGTTTCTCACTTGGTCTCAGTTCTTATTCGCTGTTTGTGTGACTAACATTTCTCATGTCACTTTTTCACAACGCTAAATTTATTTTTTTGGGGCTTTGGTATTTCCTTTGTCATTTAGCCGGGTCCAAGTGCTGGCCTGATCTGCTTATCTTTTATCACTCCTCTTATCAATCTTACTCTCGTAGTATCCTCTCGTAGTATCCTCTCGTAGTATTCTCTCGTAGTATTCTGTCGTAGTATTCTCTCGTAGTATCCCTGGCTCGTAGTATTCTCTCGTAGTATTCTCTCGTAGTATTCTCTCGTAGTATTCTCTCGTAGTATCCCTGGCTCGTAGTATTCTCTCGTAGTATCCCTGACTCGTAGTATTCTCTCGTAGTATCCCTGGCTCGTAGTATCCCTGACTCGTAGTATTCTCTCGTAGTATCCCTGACTCGTAGTATCCTCTCGTAGTATCCCTGGCTCGTAGTATTCTCTCGTAGTATCCCTGACTCGTAGTATCCCGGACATATCTACCATTCTTTGTCATTTTATTCTTGTCCTTCATATTCGTTTCGTCTAAGAATCGCCATCTCCTTCGTCGCTATCAACTCATCTTCGTCGCTATCAACTCATCTTCGTCGCTATCAACTCATCTTCGTCGCTATCAACTCATCTTCGTCGCTATCAACTCATCTTCGTCACTATCAACTCATCTTCGTCGCTATCAACTCATCTTCGTCGCTATCAACTCATCTTCGTCGCTATCAACTCATCTTCGTTTTTCGCAAGTTTGCGATTGATCTTTGATTGATGTTCAGGTACGGCTGGTAAACATTAGGACGTGTTTTCTTAAGACACCTGCTGTCCATGTTGACCCATCAGTATAACAGGCACCTGGGTGTTAGTGGACTGGTGTGGGTCGCATCCTGGGACAAAATTGACCTAATTTGCGGGAAATACTCTGCATAACAAGCGGCTTTCTATATAGTAGTATGTCATTGATGTCAGCTATGGTCTGTATACCTTGTATACATAGGATGTCCTCAATAGAGAGGATTATCTTTGAAAAGTTGAGTTCTTGGTCTCTGGCTCCCGGTCCTACACTCCTCTTGTTTCCAATCCTCTTGATGGCATCTCTAATCTCTGTTCACTTGACTGCGATCTTGTTCAACGTCTATGAGTTATCTATGTTATTATGGTCTTCCTTAAAGCACCAACCCGGTGCTCTTCTATGTTCTTGTCATCGCCGCTAGCGACGTATCTGTCTTTTGTCCATTTGTTTCCTGGCTGGACAAAATTCTCTTCTTTTCTTGGTTTCTGGTGTTCACTTCCGTCACTATCAAGACGGAATAATGGTAGAATTACCGACAAAGTTTTAGCTAAAATGACATAGATGCAACTAATAATGATATTTTATTGTGGCAACGTTTCGCTCTCCAGGAGCTTTGTCTAGGCGCTTAACAAAGCTCTTGGAGAGCGAAACGTTGCCACAATAAAATGTCACATTATTTGCATCCGTTGTCTTTTACCCAACAAACCTGTAAGATGTTTCAGTGTTGATGTTGCGTCTTTAAAGGTTAACGCATCTTCATCTTGACCTACCAAGGTCTGTCTTGATGACGAATAGGATCATCATGGGTTCTAACTCATTTTCCTTCCAAAGTAAACTGTATTTTGAAACCTTTAGTGTTGATATGGACTCTTCTATCCCCTGTTCTTCCTAACAGTTATGTAGGACTCACGAGATCGTAATAACACGATAGCAAAGCACGGAACGGCCGGGGATGGGTTCAATCCCCGCTCGTTCCGTGGTTAGTTATATAGTGTTTTGACATTCTTATTTCCTACTACTGGGACTCTTACTTGTTTCTGGCATCACTATGTTGATGTTTTTGCTCTCTGGTCACATGACTCTTAGTCTCTCCATCTCTTTCTTGTAATGATGTTTTGTGGAATTACCGATAATATGTTAGGTAAATGGCCATATGTGCCACTAATGAGACACTGCCAGGGTTAAATGTCTCATTAGTTACACATGTATCTTGCGTCATCTGTCAAGTTTAAAGGTGACTGGGAATCTTACTCGCCGCTCTGTGACCCGCCGCTCTGTGACCCGCCGCTCTGTGACCCGCCGCTCTGTAACCCGCTTCTCTTACTTCCGGCCACCGTAAGTTAGTGGCCAGTGGCAAGTACAATCACTGCTTTTCTTACCATGTTCCTTATGTCACGAAAAATATTCTTGCTTCCATCTTTCTCCGTGGATAAATGAGACACTCGTGTTATATTTTGGTGTCTTTATTCTTGAAACGTTTCGCCAGAAAGTGAGTTCTTCAGTCCGCACTGGACTGACGAAGTCACTGGCGGGCGAAACACTTCAAGAATAACGATACTCAAATGTTTCACAAGTGTCTCATTTATCAACTTGTCAATTTTCTAAACCATTTATTCACATAAGAACATAAGAAAGAAGGAACACTGCAGCAGGCCTACTGGCCCATGCGAGGCAGGTCCAAATCTCCAACGGCTTAAGCCCCGACCCAGCCAGGTCAGGTTACATTCACTTAAGGAGGGAACACTGCATCTGACCTAGCACAGGCTAGTCAGGACCAACTCACACCCAACCGCACCCACTCATATAATTGTCTAGTTGACCACCTGGTCAGCCGACCACCTGGTCAGGTCACTTCCACTTAAGGAATTAGTACAGCTACTGACCTGGAAATACAAGCTAGTCAGGTCCAAATTCACACCCATCCACACCCACCCATGTATTTATCTAACCTATTTTTAAAACTACACAACGTCTTAGCATCTATGACGGTACTCGGAGTTTGTTCCACTCATCCACAACTCTATTACCAAACCAGTGCTTTCCTATATCCTTCCTGAATCTGAACTTTTCCAACTTGAAACCATTGCTGCGAGTCCTGTCTTGGCTGGATATTTTCAGCACGCTATTTACATCCCTTTATTTATTCCTGTTTTCCATTTATACACCTCAATCATATCCCCCTAATTCTACGCCTTTCTGAGAGTGCAGATTCAGGGCCCTCAGTCTATCCTCATAGGGAAGATTTCTGATACATGGGATCAACTTTGTCATCCTCCTTTGTACGTTTTCCAGTGCATTTATATCCATTCTGTAATACGGTGACCAGAACTGTGCAGCATAATCTAAATGAGGCCTAACCAAAGATATATAGAGTTGTAGAACAACCTGAGGACTTCTATTATTTATACTTCTTGATATGAAGCCAAGGATTCTGTTAGCTTTATTGCGAACACTCATGCACTGTTGTCTTGGCTTCAGATTACTACTAACCAGAACTCCTAAATCCTTCTCGCAATCACAAGTAATAAGATCTACATTATTCAGCTTATATGTGGCATGGTTATTGTCCTGCCCAACATTTAGAACTTTGCATTTGTTTACATTAAACTGCATCTGCCACTTCTCCGACCACTGCATCAGTCTATTCAAATCATCCTGGAGTGCTCTAATGTCCTCATTTGAATGAATTGGACGACCTATTTTGGTGTCATCAGCAAATTTACTTATGTTACTATTTATTCCCTCATCTATGTCGTTTATGTAAATTGTAAACAACAGGGGGCCCAAAACTGACCCCTGTGGAACACCCTTGAGACGCGCCCCCATTCTGATTTCTCTCCATTTATGCAAACTCTCTGCCGCCTATTTGTCAACCATGCCTCTACCAGGAAAAATTTCTCCTGCTATTCCGTGTGCCTTAAGTTTCCTCAGTAGCCTCTGATGGGGAACTTTATCGAAAGCCTTACTGAAGTCCATATACACAATATCATATTCATTACCATGATCTACCTCCTCAAACACCTTAGTGAAAAAGTTAGTAAATTCGTAAGACAGGAACGCCCCTAGTAAAACCGTGTTGAGATTCATTAATCAATTTATGCTTTTCAAGATGGCTACGAATTGCCTCGGCAATTATTGATTCTATAAATTTACCAACTATGGAGGTAAGGCTTATTGGTCTATAGTTCGAAGCTAAGGACCTGTCACCTGCCTTGTAAATAGGTATTACATTTGCCCTTTTCCACTTGTCTGGCACTATGCCAGTTTGTAGTGATATATTGAAAAGATTTGCCAAAGGTTTGCTAAGTTCCTCTTTACATTCCTTTAAAACTCTTGCAAACAGTTCATCAGGGCCTGGGATTTGTTAGGTTTTAATTTCTCATTTGTCTGAGGACCATGTCACTAGTTACCCCAATCGAGCATAGTCTATTATCTTCCAGTTCTACATAATTTATTATTTCTGGAATTCCGCTAGTATCTTCCTGAGTAAAAACTGAGAGGAAGTAAGTATTGAAAATTTCACACATATCCTTATCACTGTCCGTGATTTGTCCTGAGTTACTCTTAAGTGGGCCTATCTTGTCCCTAATCTTACTTCTGTATACCTGAAAGAACCCTTTTGGGTTAGTCTTCGAATCCCTTGCGACCTTAGCCTCATAATCCCTTTTTGCTTTTCTTATTCCTTTTTTTATTTCTCTCTTTAATTGAAAATATTGATTTCTTATCTGTCCATCCCCTTTTGATACGCCTATATATGCCTCTCTTTTGACCAATGAGATGTTTTAATCTATTGTTCATCCATTTAGGATCATTTTTGTTAGATCTAATTTCCCTACTTGGAACAAAGGTTGTCTGGGCAGCTAGAACTACGCTCTGAAAAACGTCATATTGGCAACCAATTTCATAAACTCTACCAACTCCCACATAAACTCTACCAACTCCCACATAAACTCTACCAACTCCCACATAACCTCTACCAACTCCCACATAACCTCTACCAACTCCCACATAAATTTGTTTTTCACCTATATTCTTGTACTAACTTCTGCACCTTGACTCACGAAATCGTAATGACACGATTGCAAACAAACCATACCACGGGCGGGGATAGAACCCGCGATCAGAGAGCCCAGTGGCTAGCGCGTCCATCTGGAGTTTTATGACTCTCTGATCGCGGGTTCTATCCCCGCCCGTGGTATGGTTTTATTCTGCACTTTGCCTTCCCTACATTTCCAATTTACAAAATAGCCACAATACCCTTCACTAGTATTAAACTTTCATTGCACTAAATTAATACACTGCGTAAACTAGTTCATACTTCTGTCAATGATGCTTCCGGCGCCTACTCCATTTCCTGCTCCTGCCCTTTCTAATCCTGGTTCGATCTCCAGTATGGGTGGAAACACTGGGGGCGTGTTTTCTTAGGACACCTGCTGTCCTTGTTCGCCTAGCAGTAAGTAGGTACCTGGGTGTTAGCCGACTGTGTGGGCCGGCATCCTGAGGTCAATTAACCTAAGTTGCCCGAAATGCTCTGCATAACCAGTGGATTTATATACGGTATGCAAGTAATTTCAGCTATGGTCTGTATAAGTTGTATCATGTACTTGTAGAAATAATAATTATTATTATTATAAAACAGAAAAGAAATTATAGGTTTGAGTCCTGAAATGTAAAGGCCATATTTTGTTGCTTTTGGGCCAAAATTGTTTGTTGAATTGTTATCCTTCTGACAAGAACAATGTTCTTCAAGTTAGAGATCACAGTTATCCTATAAACTGGTCCTCTAATAAAAGTATCAACCCTTATACCCTTCACAGCCGCCGTCCGGCTGAATCATCCCTTATATACACAACATTCCTGACATAACTCTTAGTACTACCTTTGCTTCTGTAAGTGCCTGCCTTTCTCAGTGCATTGTCAAATGTTCTAATCTTCAGAACACTCGTGACTTGACCTGACCTTTGACTTCCTCCCTCATCTATTCTCCTGACCTGTCTTCTGCATTTCCTTCACCTTTCCTCTTTCTCATTATTTTCTTCTTTATTTTCTTTGTTCTTGTGTGAGCTCCTTGAAGAAGCAGTTTACCATTATTTTTGTTATTACTACTACTACTTGTTTTATTAGTATTGTTTATACTACTTGTAATAGTATTCAGTACCATTATTATTATTTCTATTACTACTACTACTCACCAGCAATAATTCCGCTACAACTATCGTCTTCCAGACCTGACTTTTGGGCTGTTGTTTCTGGCTCAGCTGTAACTTTGTAACAGTTCAGACCAAAACAAAGTTTCTTCTCTACGTGTGTTATTCATGAACTGTTCCAGCCTCGACACAGTGGCTTTTATTCTGAATATAAATAGTACTGCCTATGGCTAATCCTGTGAGCGAACATACCATCATAATAATATATCATATTATGTATATTAGGAGTATAATACAGAGTATATTACAGAGTACAGCGTTGATATCAACTTTATCCATTGATGTTTCGATATTCAGGTGTATACCTGGAGTATACCTGGAGAGGGATTCGTGGGTCAACGCCCCCGCGGCCCGGGCTGTGACCAGGCCTCATGGTGGATCAGGGCCTAATCAACCAGGCTGTTACTGTTGGCCGCACGCAACCCGACGTACGAACCACAGCCTGGCTGGTCAGGTACTGACTTTAGGTGTTGCCGCATTTCCAAATAATTTTTTCCTAATTGTAACAAATTTTGCGTATTGTTTGTGATTTATTTACGAAGCTGAGTTATGAATTAAGACGTGTACATAGCTGGAGAATACTCACCAGCAGTAGATAATAGAGAGAGAAAACAATAGGTATTTTATTGAGAGTTTTGCCTGAAGAAGAGCTGCTCACTATACAATTTCCTTTCCCTTGGTCACCAAGTCATATATTTGTCCAAGCTGTCATTAGTCTGGCCAGAAGTCTATTTCAATATCACCTGACTCCTCACATCACTTCGCTCACTATATATATGTTCATCCTCGTGTTTGTGATGTGATACAACCCACTGTGTGGGCGAAACGCTGTCAATAAAAGATCGAATTATAATGCATTTGTGGCTTTATCCATATTCTGTTGGAAAAAAGACCTGGCAGGGGCGAAACGCTGGCCACTTATAATTTCCACTAAGAGTCTCTGTGTTGTCATTCCCATCCTCTTATACCTCAACATAAATATTAGTAGAATTAATTCTGTATTAATTATCTCGTCTCATTTTATGATATATTGTCAAAGAGTGTTGAATCATATATATATATATATAGAATCATATATATATATATATATATATATATATATATATATATATATATATATATATATATATGTATGGGTACTATCCAGGGTGCTATCCTGGGTACTATCTAGGGTACTATCCTGGGTACTATCAAGGATACTATCCTGGGAACTATTTAGGGTACCATTCTGGATACTATCAAGGATACTATCCTGTGTACTATCCAGGGTGCTATCCTGGGTACTATCAAAGGTACCATCCTGGGTAATATCAAGGATACTATCCAGTGTACTATCAAGGGTACCATCCTGGATACTATCAAGGGTACCATCCTGAGTACTATCCTAGGTACTATCAAGGGTACCATCAAGGGTACCATCCTGGGTACTCTCCTGGCCGTAAGAAGCATCAATCAATAAATACGGAAGACAGAAGACGCAGACCCATATATTTTGATCATGATTTAGCGGGAATACAAAATTCACACAATTTTACAATCTTCAGTTTCACTCGTATTTTTGCCAACTTTACTGACTGCTTGAAGTTCACCGCAGAGGAATGTGGACGTTATCCCGGTCGTTCCAGGATGCTGGGAATGGGTTCAGTAACTTTGGTCATTCGGCACGTGAACATACCAGCTGTTCCAGAAATTTGGTCCTCGTTACCGTGCACGTGTTGAAAGTTTGAAGCCAACTGGATGAGGAGTTCTCGAGTTATGAGCGAATTAAAATAAAAAAAGAACTGGAAAACCCTATCTGAAATTCTAGGAACTAAAACGATATCCACAAACAGAACAATCAAGCTAACAAAACCAGATGAACCCCTACTCCCACCTATTGAAACAGCAAACAAACTCAATGATTTCTTCTCCACCATAGGAAAAAAGCTGGCAAGCAAAATCCCAAGTTCAAACACTCCACCTAACGACTATCTCACTGGCACCTATCCGAACACACTATTCCTAGCCCCGACCAACCCAATAGAAGTTTCACTTATAATCAACACATTAAAAAACAAGGCAGGTGACCTAAATAACTTACCACCTTTTATATTCCAAAAAGCCTCTCAAGTTCTCTCACCAATTATTGCAGCACTCTTTAACAAATCCATTGAATCCTCTACCTTCCCATCAATACGCAAAATAGCGAGGGTCACCCCCATACATAAATGAGGAGATCAAACAGACCTGAATAACTACAGGCCGATATCTAACTTACCCCTTCTCTCCAAAATTTTTGAAAAATTAATTCATAGACAAATATATTCCTACCTTACCTCCAACAACGTACTCAACCACTGTCAATTTGGATTCAGGCCTAATAAAAATACAAATGATGCCATTATACACATGTTAGAAATAATTTACACCGCTCTTGAGAAAAAAGAAATCCCAGTGGGAATCTTCATTGATTTACGTAAAGCTTTTGATACAGTTGACCATGATCAGTTACACCTAAAATTATCACACTATGGTATAAGAGGACACTCCCTCAACTACCTAAAATCATACCTTAGCAACAGAAACCAATATGTGTACACAAATGGAGCTAGCTCTACCGCGCAAACTATTACCGTAGGTGTCCCACAGGGAAGTGTTCTTGGCCCACTTCTCTTTCTCATTTACATTAACGACCTACCAAATGCATCTCAACTACTCAAACTCATACTATTTGCAGATGACACTACATACGTTATCTCTCACCCAAGCCCAGACACACTAGCCAACACTGTAAATGCTGAATTGCAGAAAATATCTACCTGGATGATGACCAACAAACTTACTCTCAATATTGATAAAACCTTTTTTATCCAGTTTGGGAACAGAGCTACAAACGCACAATTTAACATAATGATAAACGGGTCCCCTATCACAAAACTCACAGAGGGAAAATTCTTAGGAATCCATCTTGACAGTGGCCTCAAATTTCAAACACATATACAACAAATTTCCAAGAAAGTCTCAAAGACCGTGGGAATACTATCCAAGATACGGTACTATGTTCCACAACCAGCTCTCCTTACCCTATATCACTCACTCATTTACCCCTACCTCACCTATGGAATCTGCGCATGGGGCTCTATATCAATAACTCATCTCAAACCACTAATAACACAACAAAAGGCAGCAGTTAGAATGATAACAAATTCACACTCCAGACAACATACTCCACCAATAATAAAAAATCTAAACTTACTCACCATACAAGACATCCATACTTTTTACTGTGCCTATTACATACATAGAACACTCTATGCAAATATTAACCCACCACTCAAACTTCTCCTTACCAACCTTAACAGGACACATAACCATAACACAAGACACAGATCACTCCTCGATGTTCCCCGTGTCCATCTAACACTATGTAAAAACTCAATGCATATAAAAGGCACAAAAATTTGTAATTCATTACCTGTCATTGCCAAA
>WNWK01027359.1:0-26375 GCA_009830355.1 Cherax destructor
TTAATTTTATGATTTTTTTAGGAAGCTTACTATAGTATTTTATCTAAAAAATATTTTAAAAATCTAAATCTAAAATCTAAAAACAATAAAATATTTTATAATTTTAATATTTTTAATTATTATATTTTTAAAAACTATTAAAATTAAAAAATAAATATTTAAATATATATTATTTTCAAAAATCATGAACATTAAAACTCAAAAAAAGCTAAAATGTTTTTATTGATATTTCACTAAATTTTGAGTTTAAAATTTTTGAAAACTAATTTTTTAATTAAATATTACTTTAATAAATTTTAGAAATTAAATTTATGAAAATATAAAATTTATATTTTTTTTACTTATATATTATTTTTCAAAAAATATTAAAATCTAAATCTAAATTAAAAAATCAATAAATAATTTTTAATTTTTAATTTATAATTTTAATATTTTAAAAATTTAAAATTTAATTTAATTTAGAAATTAAATTTTCAAAAATCTAAACATTAATAAAGTTAAAATGTTTTTGCAATCTTTTAGCAATTTGATTACTAAAATCATTTTTACTAATAAATTATAATTAATAATTTAAATTTATGGAAATTAAAAATTTTATATTTTTTCAAATCTAATATTAAATAAAAAAAATTTAAAATATTTAATTTAAATTAAAAGATACTTACATTTAAAATATATTTAATTTAAAAATCAAAAAATTAAAAATAAAAAAATTTTATTAATTTTTTTAGGAAGCTTACTCATAGGTATATTTTATCTAAAAAATAGTTTTCAGAAAATCCTTGAAAATGCCTTAATCGTCAAAAATGCAATAAAATAACGTTTTATAGCATTTTTGAATATTTATAATTATTTCATATTTTTAAAAATCCATTAAAAATCTATAAAAATCAATATTAATTTAAAATATTTCATATTATTTTCGAAAAATACATGAAACATTAAAAAGCTCAAAAAAATGTGCTAAAATCGTATTTTATTGCATATTTCAACGTTTTAGAGCGGTTTGAGTGCTTTTCTGGCAAAACTCATTTTTTAGCTAAAATACTTAGATTATCACACTTTTAAATATAATTTCTACTGAAATTGAAATTTATTGGAAAAGTATGCAAAATTTTATGATTTTCTTTTAGGAAGCTTACTCATAGGTATATTTTATCTAAAAAAATAGTGTTTTCAGAAAATCCTTGAAAATGCCTTAAATCGTCAAAAAATGCAATAAAATCAAGTTTTATAGCATTTTTGAATATTTATTAATTATTTACATATTTTAAAAAATCCATTAAAAATCTATAAAAATCAATATTTTTATAGAGTATTTCATATTATTTTCGAAAAATACATGAAACATTAAAAAGCTCAGAAAAATGTGCTAAAATCGTATTTTATTGCATATTTCGACGTTTTAGAGCGGTTTGAGTGCTTCTCTGGCAAAACTCATTTTTTAGCTAAAATACTTAGATTATCACACTTTTAAATAGAATTTCTACTGCAATTGAAATTTATGGGAAAAGTAAGCAAAATTTTATGATTTTCTTTTAGGAAGCTTACTCATAGGTATATTTTATCTAAAAAATAGTTTTTCAGAAAATCTTGAAAATGCCTTAATCGTCAAAAATGCAATAAAATAAGTTTTATAGCATTTTGAATATTTATAATTATTTACATATTTTTAAAAATCCCATTAAAAATCTATAAAAATCAATATTAATAATATTTCATATTTTTCGAAAATACATGAAACATTAAAAAGCTCAAAAATGTGCTAAAATCATTTTATTGCATATTTCACGTTTTAAGCGTTTGAGTGCTTTTCTGCAAAACTCATTTTTAGCTAAAATACTAGATTATCAAACTTTTAAATAAATTTCTACTGAAATTGAAATTTATTGGAAAAGTAGCAAAATTTTATGATTTTCTTTTAGGAACTTACTCATAGGTTATTTTATCTAAAAAAATAGTTTTTCAGAAAATCCTGAAAATGCCTTAAATCGTCAAAAATGCAATAAAATCAAGTTTTATAGCATTTTTAATATTATATAATTATTTACATATTTTAAAAAATCCCATTAAAAATCTATAAAAATCAATATTTTTATAGAATATTTCATATTATTTTCGAAAAATACATGAAACATTAAAAAGCTCAGAAAAATGTGCTAAAATCGTATTTTATTGCATATTTCAACGTTTTAGAGCGGTTTGAGTGCTTTTCTGGCAAAACTCATTTTTAGCTAAAATACTTAGATTATCACACTTTAAATAAATTTCTACTGCAATTGAAATTTATGGAAAAGTAAGCAAAATTTTATGATTTTCTTTTAGGAAGCTTACTCATAGGTATATTTTATCTAAAAAAAATAGTTTTTCAGAAAATCCTTGAAAATGCCTTAAATCGTCAAAAAATGCAATAAAATCAAGTTTTATAGCATTTTTGAATATTTATTAATTATTTACATATTTTAAAAATCATTAAAAATCTATAAAAATCAATATTTTATAGATATTTCATATTATTTTCGAAAAATACATGAAACATAAAAGCTCAAAAAATGTGCTAAAATCGTATTTTATTGCATATTTCGACGTTTTAGAGCGGTTTGAGTGCTTTTCTGGCAAAACTCATTTTTAGCTAAAATACTTAGATTATCACTTTTAAATAGAATTTCACTGCAATTGAAATTTATGGAAAAGTAAGCAAAATTTTATGATTTTCTTTTAGGAAGCTTACTCATAGGTATATTTTATCTAAAAAAATAGTTTTCAGAAAATCCTTGAAAATGCCTTAAATCGTCAAAAATGCAATAAAATCAAGTTTTATACATTTTGAATATTTATAATTATTTACATATTTTAAAAATCCATTAAAAATCTATAAAAATCAATATTTATATAGAATATTTCATATTATTTTCGAAAATACATGAAACATTAAAAAGCCAAAAAATGTGCTAAAATCGTATTTTATTGCATATTTCAACGTTTTAGAGCGGTTTGAGTGCTTTTCTGGCAAACTCATTTTTAGCTAAAATACTTAGATTATCACACTTTTAAATAGAATTTCTACTGCAATTGAAATTTATGGGAAAAGTAGCAAAATTTATGATTTTCTTTAGAAGTTTCTCATAGGTATATTTTATCAAAAAATATGTTTTCAGAAAATCCTTGAAAATGCCTTAAATCGTCAAAAATGCAATAAAATCAAGTTTTATAGCATTTTTAATATTTATAATTATTTACATATTTTTAAAAATCCCATTAAAAATCTATAAAAATCAATATTAATTAGAATATTTCATATTATTTTCAAAAATACATGAAACATTAAAAAGCTCAGAAAATGGCTAAAATTGATTTTATGCATATTTCGACGTTTTAGAGCGGTTTGAGTGCTTTTCTGACAAAACTCATTTTTTAGCTAAAATACTTAGATTTTCAAACTTTAAATAGAATTTTTACTGCAATTGAAATTTATGGAAAAGTAAGAAAATTTTATGATTTTCTTTTAGGAAGCTTACTCATAGGTATATTTTATCTAAAAAATAGTTTTTCAGAAAATCCCTTGAAAATGCCTTAAATCGTCAAAAATGCAATAAATCAAGTTTTATAGCATTTTAATATTTATTAATTATTTACATATTTTAAAAATCCTATTAAAAATCTATAAAAATCAATATTTTATAGAATATTTATATTATTTTCGAAAAATACATGAAACATTAAAAAGCTCAAAAATGTGCTAAAATCGTATTTTATTGCATATTTCGACGTTTTAGAGCGGTTTGAGTGCTTTTCTGGCAAAACTCATTTTTAGCTAAAATACTTAGATTATCACACTTTAAATAAATTTCTACTGAATTGAAATTTATGGGAAAAGTAAGCAAAATTTTATGATTTTCCACTTTTAAATAAATTTCTACTGCAATTGAAATTTATGGAAAAGTAAGCAAAATTTTATGATTTTCTTTAGAACTTACTCATAGGTATATTTTATCTAAAAATAGTTTTTCAGAAAATCTGAAAATGCCTTAAATCGTCAAAAATGCAATAAAATAAGTTTTATAGCATTTTTGAATATTTATAATTATTTACATATTTTTAAAAATCCCATTAAAAATCTATAAAATCAATATTAATTATAGAATATTTCATATTATTTTCGAAAATACATGAAACATTAAAAGCTCAAAAATGTGCTAAAATGATTTTATTGCATATTTCATGTTTTAGAGCGGTTTGAGTGCTTTTCTGCAAAACTCATTTTTAGCTAAATATTAGATTATCAACTTTTAAATAGAATTTCTACTGATTGAAATTTATGGAAAAGTAGCAAAATTTTATGATTTTCTTTAGAAGCTTACTCATAGGTGATTTTATCTAAAAAAAAGTTTTTCAGAAAATCCTTAAAATCCTTAAATCGTCAAAAATGCAATAAAATCAAGTTTATAGCATTTTTGAATATTATAATTATTTACATATTTTTAAAAATCCATTAAAATCTATAAAATCAATATTTATAGAATATTTCATATTTTTTCAAAATACATGAAACATTAAAAGCTCAAAAATGTGCAAAATCGTATTTTATTGCATATTCACGTTTAGAGCGGTTTGAGGCTTCTGCAAAACTCATTTACTAAATATTGATTATCTTAAATAGAATTTCTACTGAATTGAAATTTATGGAAAAGTAAGCAAAATTTTATGATTTTCTTTAGGAAGCTTACTCATAGGTATATTTATCTAAAAATAGTTTTTCAGAAAACCTTGAAAATGCCTTAATCGTCAAAAATGCAATAAAATAAGTTTATACATTTTTAATATTATAATTATTTACATATTTTTAAAATCCATTAAAAATCTATAAAATAATATTATTTAAATATTTCATATTTTTCAAAATACATGAAACATAAAAAGTCAAAAATGTGCTAAATGTATTTTATTGCATATTTCACGTTTTAGAGCGGTTTGAGTGTTCTGGCAAAACTCATTTTAGCTAAAATACTAGATTATCAACTTTAAATAAATTTCACTGAATTGAAATTTATGGAAAAGTAGCAAAATTTTATGATTTTCTTTAGGAAGCTTACTATAGGTATTTTATCTAAAAATAGTTTTCAGAAAATCCTTGAAAATGCCTTAATCGTCAAAATGCAATAAAAAAGTTTTATAGCATTTTTGAATATTTAAATTTATATTTTAAAAATCATTAAAATCTATAAAAATCAATATTTTTAGAATATTTCATATTATTTTCGAAAAATACATGAAACATTAAAAAGCTCAGAAAATGGCTAAAATCGTATTTTATTGCATATTTCGACGTTTTAGAGCGGTTTGAGTGCTTTCTGAAAACTCATTTTTAGCTAAAATACTTAGATTATCAACTTTAAATAGAATTTCTACTGCAATTGAAATTTATGGAAAAGTAGCAAAATTTTATGATTTTCTTTAGAAGCTTACTCATAGGTTATTTTATCTAAAAAATAGTTTTCAGAAAATCTTGAAAATGCCTTAATCGTCAAAAATGCAATAAAATAAGTTTTATAGCATTTTAATATTATAATTATTTACATATTTTTAAAAATCCCATTAAAACTATAAAAATCAATATTTTTAGAATATTTCATATTATTTTCGAAAATACATGAAACATTAAAAGCTCAGAAAATGCTAAAATCGTATTTTATGCATATTTCACGTTTTAGAGCGTTTGAGTGCTTTTCTGCAAAACTCATTTTTAGCTAAAATACTTAGATTATCACACTTTAAATAGAATTTCTACTGATTGAAATTATGGAAAAGTAGCAAAATTTTATGATTTTCTTTAGGAAGCTTACTCATAGGATTTTATCTAAAAAATAGTTTTTCAGAAAATCCTTAAAATGCCTTAACGTCAAAAATGCAATAAAAAAAGTTTATAGCATTTTTATATATATTAATTATTTACATATTTTTAAAAATCCTATTAAAAATCTATAAAATCAATATTTTTAGAATATTTCATATTATTTTCGAAAAATACATGAAACATTAAAAGCTCAGAAAATGGCTAAAATCTATTTTATGATATTTCGACGTTTTAGAGCGTTTGAGTGCTTTTGACAAAACTCATTTTTAGCTAAAATACTTAGATTTTCAACTTTTAAATAGAATTTCACTGCATTGAAATTTTTTTTTTTTTTTTTTTTTTTTTTTTTTTTTTTTTTTTTTTTTTTTTTTTTTTTTTTTTATAAAAATCAATATTATTTAAATATTTCATATTATTTTCGAAAAATACATGAAACATTAAAAGCTCAAAAAATGTGCTAAAATCGTATTTATTGCATATTTCGACGTTTTAGAGCGGTTTGAGTGCTTTTCTGGAAAAACTCATTTTTAGCTAAAATACTTAGATTATCACACTTTTAAATAGAATTTCTACTGCAATTGAAATTTATGGGAAAAGTAAGCAAAATTTTATGATTTTCTTTTAGGAAGCTTACTCATAGGTGATTTATCAAAAAATAGTTTTTCAGAAAATCCTTGAAAATGCCTTAAATCGTCAAAAATGCAATAAAATCAAGTTTTATAGCATTTTGAATATTATAATAATTATTTACATATTTTTAAAAATCCCATTAAAAATCTATAAAAATCAATATTTTTATAAATATTTCATATTATTTTCGAAAAATACATGAAACATTAAAAGCTCAGAAAAATGTGCTAAAATCGTATTTTATTGCATATTTCGAAGTTTAGAGCGGTTTGAGTGCTTTTCTGGCAAAACTCATTTTTTCTAAAATACTTAGATTATCACATTTTAAATAGAATTTCTACTAATTGAAATTTATGGGAAAAGTAAGCAAAATTTTATGATTTTATCTAAAAATAGTTTTCAGAAAATCCTGAAAATGCCTTAAATCGTCAAAAATGCAATAAAATAACGTTTTATAGCATTTTGAATATTTATAAATTATTTACATATTTTTAAAAATCCCATTAAAATCTATAAAAATCAATATTAATTTAGAATATTTCATATTATTTTCGAAAATACATGAAACATTAAAAGCTCAGAAAATGTGCTAAAATGTATTTTATTGCATATTTCGACGTTTTAGAGCGGTTTGAGTGTTTTCTGGCAAAACTCATTTTTAGCTAAAATACGTAGATTTTCAAACTTTTAAATAGATTTCATCATTGAAATTTATGGAAAAGTAAGCAAATTTAGTTTCTTTTAGAAGTTACTCATAGGTATTTTATCTAAAAATAGTTTTTCAAAAATCTTGAAAATGCCTTAATCGTCAAAAATGCAATAAAATCAAGTTTTATAGCATTTTTAATATATATAATTATTTACATATTTTTAAAAATCCCATTAAAAATCTATAAAAATCAATATTTTATAGAATATTTCATATTATTTTCGAAAATACATGAAACATTAAAAGTTCAGAAAAATGTGCTAAAATGTATTTTATTGCATATTTCGACGTTTTAGAGCGGTTTGAGTGCTTTCTGGCAAAACTCATTTTTGCTAAAATACTAGATTTCAATTTAAATAAATTTCTACTGCAATTGAAATTTATGGGAAAAGTAAGCAAATTTTTATTTTCTTTTAGGAAGCTTACTCATAGGTATATTTTATCTAAAAAAATAGTGTTTTCAGAAAATTCTTGAAAATGCTTAAATCGTCAAAAATGCAATAAAATCAAGTTTTATAGCATTTTTAATATTTATAATTATTTACATATTTTTAAAAATCCCATTAAAAATCTATAAAAATCAATATTTTTATAGATATTTATATTATTTTCGAAAATACATGAAATATTAAAAAGCTAAGAAAATGTGCTAAAATCGTATTTTATTGCATATTTGACGTTTTAGAGCGGTTTGAGTGTTTCTGGCAAAACTCATTTTTAGCTAAAATATTAGATAATCACACTATTAAATAAATTTCACTGCAATTGAAATTTATGGGAAAAGTAAGCAAAATTTTATGATTTTCTTTAGGACTTACTCATAGGTATATTTTATCTAAAAATAGTTTTTCAGAAAATCCCTGAAAATGTTAAAATAACGTTTTATAGCATTTTGAATATTTATAAATTATTTACATATTTTTAAAAATCCCATTAAAATCTATAAAATCAATTATAATTTTGAATATTTCATATTATTTTCGAAAAATACTTAAAACATTAAAAAGCTCAAAAATTGCTAAAATCGTATTTTATTGCATATTTCAACGTTTTAGAGCGGTTTGAGTGCTTTCTGGCAAAACTCATTTTTAGCTAAAATACTTAGATTATCACACTTTTAAATAGAATTTCTACTGAAATTGAAATTTATTGGAAAAGTAGCAAATTTTATGATTTTCTTTAGAAGCTTACTCATAGGTATATTTTATCTAAAAAAATAGTGTTTTCAGAAAATTCTTGAAAATGCCTTAAATCGTCAAAAAATGCAATAAAATCAAGTTTTATAGCATTTTTGAATATTTAATAATTATTTACATATTTTTAAAAAATCCCATTAAAAATCTATAAAAATCAATATTTTATAGATATTTCATATTATTTTCGAAAAATACATGAAACATTAAAAAGCTCAGAAAAATGTGCTAAAATCGTATTTTATTGCATATTTCGACGTTTTAGAGCGGTTTGAGTGCTTTTCTGGCAAAACTCATTTTTTAGCTAAAATACTTAGATTATCACACTTTTAAATAGAATTTCTACTGCAATTGAAATTTATGGGAAAAGTAGCAAAATTTTATGATTTTCTTTAGAAGCTTACTCAGGTGATTTTATCTAAAAAAATAGTTTTTAGAAAATCCTTGAAAATGCCTTAAATTCAAAAATGCAATAAAATAAGTTTTATAGCATTTTTGAATATTTAATTATTTACATATTTTAAAAATCCCTTAAAATCTAAAATCAATATTAATTTGAATATTTCTATTATTTTCAAATACATGAAACATTAAAAGCTCAAAAATGCTAAATTTTTTATGGCATTTCACGTTTTAGAGCGGTTTGAGTGCTTTCTGCAAACTCATTTATAAAAAAAGCTCAAAAAATGTGCTAAAATCGTATTTTATTGCATATTTCAGTTTTAGAGCTTTGAGTGCTTTTTGATAGTAAAAATCACTTTTAAATAAATTTCTAAAATTGAAATTTATTGGAAAAGTAGCAAAATTTTATATTTTCGACTTTAAGGTTATTTTTCTAAAAAATAGTTTTCAGAAAATCTGAAAATCTAATCGTCAAAAATGCAATAAAATCAAGTTTTATAGCATTTGAATATTATAATTATTTACATATTTTAAAATCATTAAATCTATAAAATCAATATTTTTAGAATATTTCTATATTTTCGAAAAATACATGAAACATAAAACCAAAATGTGCTAAAATCGTATTTTATTGCATATTCACGTTTTAGACGGTTTGAGTGCTTTTCTGGCAAAACTCATTTTTGCTAAAATACTTAGATTATCAATTTTAATAAATTTCTACTGCAATTGAAATTTATGGGAAAAGTAGCAAAATTTTATGATTTTCTTTTAGGAAGCTTACTCATAGGTATATTTTATTAAAATAGTTTTCAGAAAATCTGAAAATCTAAATCTCAAATGCAATAAAATAAGTTTTATGCATTTAATATTTATAATTATTTACATATTTTAAAAATCCCATTAAAAATCTATAAAAATCAATATTTTTAGAATATTTATATTATTTTCAAAAATACATGAAACATTAAAAGCTCAAAAAATGGCTAAAATTATTTTATTGCATATTTCGACGTTTAGAGCGGTTTGAGTGTTTTCTGAAACTCATTTTTAGCTAAATACTTAGATTTCAACTTTTAAATAGAATTTCTCTGCAATTGAAATTTATGGAAAAGTAGCAAAATTTTATGATTTTCTTTAGGAAGCTTACTATAGGTATTTTATCTAAAAAAAGTTTTCAGAAAATCCTTAAAATGCCTTAAATCGTCAAAAAGCAATAAAATAAGTTTATACATTTAATATAAATTATTTACATATTTTAAAATCCATAAAAATCTATAAAATCAATATTATTAGAATATTCATATTATTTTCAAATACATAAACATAAAGCTCAAAATGTGCTAAAATCGATTTTATTGCATATTTCGAGTTTAGAGGTTTAGTGCTTTTCTGCAAAACTCATTTTTAGCTAAAATACTAGATTTCACACTTTAAATAAATTTCTACTGCATTGAAATTTATGGGAAAAGTAGCAAATTTTATGATTTTCTTTTAGAAGCTTACTCATAGGTATTTTATCTAAAAAATAGTTTTCAGAAAATCCTTGAAAATGCTTAAATCGTCAAAAAATGAATAAAATCAAGTTTTATAGCATTTTGAATATTAATAATTATTTACATATTTTTAAAATCCCATTAAAATCTATAAAAATCAATATTTTATAAATATTTCATATTATTTTCAAAAATACATGAAACATTAAAAGCTCAGAAAATGTGCTAAAATCGTATTTATGCATATTTCGGTTTAGAGCAGTTTGAGTGTTTTCTGGCAAAACTCATTTTTAGCTAAAATACTTAATTATCACACTTTAAATAGAATTTCTGCATGAAATTTATGGGAAAAGTAAGCAAAATTTTATGATTTTATCTAAAAAAATAGTTTTCAGAAAATCTGAAATGCTTAAATCGTCAAAATGCAATAAAATCAAGTTTTATAGCATTTTATATTTATAATTATTTACATATTTTAAAAAATCCCATTAAAAATCTATAAAAATCAATATTAATTTAGAATATTTCATATTATTTTCGAAAAATACATGAAATATTAAAAGCTCAGAAAAATGTGCTAAAATCGTATTTTATTGCATATTTCGACGTTTTAGAGCGGTTTGAGTGCTTTTCTGCAAAACTCATTTTTAGCTAAAATACTAGATTTCACACTTTTAAATAAATTTCTACTGCAATTGAAATTTATGGGAAAAGTAAGCAAAATTTTATGATTTTCTTTTAGAAGCTTACTCATAGGATATTTTATTTTTTTTTTTTTTTAAAAAAAAAAAAAAAAAAAAAAAAAAAAACAAGTTTTATAGCATTTTGAATATTTATAATTATTTACATATTTTTAAAAATCCATTAAAAATCTATAAAAATCAATATTTTTATAGAGTATTTCATATTATTTTCGAAAAATACATGAAAATTAAAAAGCTCAGAAAAATGTGCTAAAATCGTATTTTATTGCATATTTCGACGTTTTAGAGCGGTTTGAGTGCTTTTCTGGCAAAACTCATTTTTAGCTAAATTAGATTATCACAACTTTTAATAGAATTTCTTGCAATTGAAATTTATGGGAAAAGTAAGCAAAATTTTATGATTTTCTTTTGGAAGCTACTCATAGGTATATTTTATCTAAAAAATAGTTTTCAGAAAATCCTGAAAATGCCTTAAATCGTCAAAATGCAATAAAATCAAGTTTTATAGCATTTTTAATATTATTAATTATTTACATATTTTTAAAAATCCATTAAAAATCTATAAAAATCAATATTATTTATAGAATATTTCATATTATTTTCAAAATACATGAAACATAAAAAGCTCAGAAAAATGTGCTAAAATGTATTTTATTGCATATTTCGACGTTTTAGAGCGGTTTAGTGATTTTCTGCAAAACTCATTTTTAGTTAAAATACTTAGATTATCACACTTTTAAATAGAATTTCTACTGCAATTGAAATTTATGGGAAAAGTAAGCAAAATTTTATGATTTTCTTTTAGAAGCTTACTCATAGGTATATTTTATCTAAAAAAAAATAGTTTTTCCAAAAATCCTTGAAAATGCCTTGAATCGTCAAAAAATGCAATAAAATAAAGTTTTATAGCATTTTTTAATATTTATAAATTATTTTTTTTTATTTTTTATTAACACATCGGCCGATTCCCACCAAGGCAGGGTGGCCCGAAAAAGAAAAACTTTCATCATCATTCACTCCATCACTGTCTTGCCAGAAGGGTGCTTTACACTACAGTTATAAAACTGCAACATTTACACCCCTCCTTCAGAGTGCCGGCACTGTACTTCCCATCTCCAGAACTCAAGTCCGGCCTGCCGGTTTCCCTGAATCCCTTCATAAATGTTACTTTGCTCACACTCCAACAGCACGTCAAGTATTAAAAACCATATGCCTCCATTCACTCCTATCAAATACGCTCACACATGCTTGCTGGAAATCCAAGCCCCTCGCACACAAAACTTCCTTTACCCCTCCCTCCAACCTTTCCTAGGCCGACCCCTACCCCGCCTTCCCTCCACTACAGATTTATACACTCTCGAAGTCACTCTGTCTCGTTCCATTCTCTCTACATGTCCAAACCACCTCAACAACCCCTCCTCAGCTCTCTGGACAATCGTTTTGGTAATCCCGCACCTCCTCCTAATTTCCAAACTCCGAATTCTCTGCATTATATTCACACCACACATTGACCTCAGACATGACATCTCCACTGCCTCCAGCCTTCTCCTCGTTGCAACATTCATCACCCATGCTTCACACCCATATAAGAGCGTTGGTATAACTATACTCTCATACATTCCCCTCTTTACTTCCATGGACAAGGTTCTTTGTCTCCACAGACTCCGAAGTGCTCCACTCACCCTTTTCCCTCATCAATTCTATGATTCACCTCATCCTTCATAGACCCATCCGCCGACATGTCCACTCCCAAATATCTGAATACATTCACCTCCTCCATACTCTCTCCTCCAATCTGATATCCAATCTTTCGTCACCTATTCTTTTTGTTATCCTCATCACCTTACTCTTTCCTATATTCACTTTCAATTTTCTTCTTTTACACACCCTACCAAATTCATCCACCAACCTCTGCAGCTTCTCTTCAGAATATCCCAAAGCACAGTGTCATCAGCAAAAAGCAACTGTGACAACTCCCACTTTGTATTTGCTTCTTTATCTTTTAGCCCAACACCTCTTGCCAAGACCCTCGCATTCACTTCTCTTACAACCCCATCTATAAATATTTTGAACAACCACGGTGACATCACACATCCTTGTCTAAGGCCCACTTTTACTGGGAAATAGTCCCTTCCCTCCTACACACTCTAACCTGAGCCTCACTATCCTCATACAAACTCTTCACTGCTTTCAGTAACCTTCCTCCTATTCCATACACCTGCAACATCTGCCACATTGCCCCCTATCTACCCTATCATACGCCTTTTCCAAATCCATAAATGCCACAAAACATCTTTACCCTTATCCAAATACTGTTCACCTATATGTTTCACTGTAAACACTTGGTCTACACACCCCTACCTTTCCTAAAGCCCCTTGTTCATCTGCTATCCTGCTTTCTGTTTTACTCTTAATTCTTTCAATAATAACTCTACCATACACTTTACCAGGTACACTCAACAGACTTATTCCCCTATAATTTTTGCACTCTCTTTTGTCCCTTTGCCTTTATACAAAGGAACAATACACGCTCTCTGCCAATCCCTAGGTACCTTACCCTCTTCCATACATTTATTAAATAATAGCACCAACCACTCCAAAATTATATCCCCACCTGCTTTTAACATTTCTATCTTTATCCCATCAATCCAGCTGCCTTACCCCCTTTCATTCTACCCACTGCCTCACGAACTTCCCTACACCCACAACTGGCTCTTCCACACTCCTACAAGATGTTATTCCTCCTTGCCCTACACACGAAATCACAGCTTCCCTGTCTTCATCAACATTTAACAAATCCTCAAAATATTCTCTCCATCTTCCCGATACCTCTAACTCTCCATTAAATAACTCTCCTCTCCTATTTTTAACTGTCAAATCCATTTGTTCTCTAGGCTTCCTCAACTTATTAATCTCATTCCAAAACTTTTCTTATTTTCAACAAAATTTGCTGATAACATCTCACCCACTCTCTCATCTGCTCTCTTTTACATTGCTTCACCACTCTTTTAACCTCTCTTTTTCTCTCCATATACTCTTCCCTCCTTGCATCACTTCTACTTTGTAAAAACCTCTCATATGCTAACTTTTTCTTTACATCATCATTCCACCAATCGCTCCTCTTCCCTCCCGCACCCACTCGCCTGTAACCACAAACTTCTGCTGAACACTCTAACACTACATTTTTAAATCTACCCCATACATTTTCGACCCCATTGCCTACACTCTCACTAGCCCATCTATCCTCCAATAGTTGTTTATATCTTACCCTAACTGCCTCCTCTTTTAGTTTATAAACCTTCACCTCTCTTTTACTTACTGATTCTATTTTCCTTGTATCCCATCTACCTTTTACTCCCACTGTAGCTATAACTAAAAAGTGATCTGATATATCTGTAGCCCCTCTATAAACATGTACATCCTGAAGTCTACTCAACAGTCTTTTATCTATCAATACATAGTCCAACAAACTACTGTCATTACGCCCTACATCATATCTTGTATACTTATTTATCCTCTTTTTCTTAAAATATGTATTACCTATAACTAAACCCCTTTCTATACAAAGTTCAATCAAAGGGCTCCCATTATCATTTACACCTGGCACCCCAAACTTACCTACTACACCCTCTCTGCATGTTTCTCCCACTTTAGCATTTAGGTCCCCTACCACAATTACTCTCTCATTTGGTTCAAAAGTTCCTATACATTCGCTTAACATCTCCCAAAATCTCTCTCTCTCCTCTACACTCCTCTCTTCTCCAGGTGCATACACGCTTATTATGACCCACTTTTCGCATCCGACCCTTATTTTAATCCACATAATCCTTGAATTTACACATTTATATTCCCTCTTTTCCTTCCATAACTGATCCTTCAACATTATTGCTACCCCTTCCTTAGCTCTAACTCTCTCAGATACTCCTGACTTAATCCCATTTATTTCTCCCCACTGAAACTCGCCTACCCCCTTCAGCTTTGTTTCGCTTAGGGCCAGGACATCCAACTTCTTTTCATTCATAACATCAGCAATCATCTCTTTCTTATCATCCGCACTACATCCACGCTCATTCAGACAACCCAATTTTATTTACATATTTTTAAAAAATCCCATTAAAAATCTATAAAAATCAATATTAATTTAGAATATTTCATATTATTTTCCATAAATACATGAAACATTAAAAAGCTCAGAAAAATGGCCTAAAATTGCATTTTATCGCATATTTCGACGTTTTAGAGCGGTTTGAGTGCTTTTCTGACAAAACTCATTTTTTAGCTATAATACGTAGATTTTCAAACTTTTAAATAGAATTTCTACTGCTATTGAAATTTATGGGAAAAGTTAGCAAAATTTTATGATTTTCTTTTAGGAAGCTTACTCATAGGTGGATTTTATCTAAAAAAAAATAGTTTTTCAGAAAATCCTTCAAAATGCCTTAAATCGTCAAAAAATGCAATAAAATCAAGTTTTATAGCATTTTTGAATATTTATTAATTATTTAGATATTTTAAAAAAAAAACATTAAAAATCTATAAAAGTCAATATTTATATATAATATTTCATATTATTTTCCAAAAATACATGAAACATTAAAAAGCTCAGAAAACTGGCTTAAAATTGCGTTTTATCGCATATTTCGACGTTTTAGAGCGGTTTGAGTGCTTTTCTGACAAAACTCATTTTTTAGCTAAAATACGTAGATTTTCAAACTTTTAAATAGAATTTCTACTGCTATTGAAATTTATGGGAAAAGTTAGCAAAATTTTATGATTTTCTTTTAGGAAGCTTACTCATAGGTGGATTTTATCTAAAAAAATAGTGTTTTCAGAAAATCCTTGAAAATGCCTTAAATCGTCAAAAAATGCAATAAAATCAAGTTTTATAGCATTTTTGAATATTTATTAATTATTTACATATTTTTAAAAAATCCCATTAAAAATCTATAAAAATCAATATTTTATAGAGTATTTCTATTATTTTGAAAAATAAATGAAACATTAAAAAGCTCAGAAAATGTGCTAAAATCGTATTTTATTGCATATTTCGACGTTTTAGAGCGGTTTGAGTGCTTTTCTGGCAAAACTCATTTTTTAGCTAAAATACTTAGATTATCACACTTTTAAATAGAATTTCTACTGCAATTGAAATTTATGGGAAAAGTAAGCAAAATTTTAGATTTTCTTTAGAAGCTTACTTAGTAATTTTTCTAAAAAAATAGTTTTCAGAAA
This sequence comes from Cherax destructor, assembly GCA_009830355.1. Taxonomy (NCBI): domain Eukaryota; kingdom Metazoa; phylum Arthropoda; class Malacostraca; order Decapoda; family Parastacidae; genus Cherax; species Cherax destructor. The sequence goes on from WNWK01027359.1 coordinate 16,221, forward strand.
ATCTGAAAAGTAAATTCAAAAATCAATAAAATAAGTTTTATAGCATTTTGAATATTTAAAATTATTTACATATTTTTAAAAATCCCATAAAAATCTATAAAATCAATATTTTTAGAATATTTCATATTATTTTGAAAATACATGAAACATTAAAAGCTCAAAAAATGTGCTAAAATCGTATTTTATTGCATATTTCGAGTTTTAGACGGTTTGAGTGTTTTCTGCAAAACTCATTTTTACTAAAATACTAGATTATCAACTTTTAAATAGAATTTCTCTGCAATTGAAATTTATGGGAAAAGTAAGCAAAATTTTATGATTTCTTTTAGAAGTTACTCATGGTATTTTACTAAAAAAATAGTTTTCAGAAAATCTGAAAATACCTTAAATCGTCAAAAAATGCAATAAAATAAGTTTTATAGCATTTTTAATATTTAAATTATTTACATATTTTTAAAAAATCCATTAAAATCTATAAAAATCAATATTTTTATAGAATATTTCATATTATTTTCGAAAAATACATGAAACATTAAAAAGCTCAGAAAAATGTGCTAAAATCGTATTTTATTGCATATTTCGAGTTTTAGAGCGGTTTGAGTGATTTCTGCAAAACTCATTTTTAGCTAAAATACTTAATTATCACACTTTAAATATAATTTCTGCAATTGAAATTTATGGGAAAAGTAACAAAATTTATGATTTTTTTAGGAAGCTTACTCATAGGTATTTTATCTAAAAATAGTTTTCAGAAAAAAATGCCTTAAATCGTCAAAAATGCAATAAAATAAGTTTTATAGCATTTTAATATTATAAATTATTTACATATTTTAAAAATCCCATTAAAATCTATAAAAATCAATATTTTTAGAATATTTCATATTATTTTCGAAAAATACATGAAACATTAAAAGCTCAGAAAAATGTGCTAAAATCGTATTTTATTGCATATTTCGACGTTTAAGCGGTTTGAGTGCTTTCTGCAAACTCATTTTTAGCTAAATACTTAGATTATCACACTTTTAAATATAATTTCTACTGCAATTGAAATTTATGGGAAAAGTAGAAAGACAAATTTTATATTTTATCTAAAAATAGTTTTCAGAAAATCTTGAAAATGCCAAATCGTCAAAAATGCAATAAAATAAGTTTATAGCATTTTGAATATTTATAATTATTTACATATTTTAAAATCCCATTAAAATCTATAAAATCAATATTTTTAGAATATTTCATATTATTTTCGAAAATACATGAAACATTAAAAGCTAAAAAATGTGCAAAATCGTATTTTATTGCATATTTCAAAGTTTTAGAGCGGTTTGAGTGCTTTTCTGGCAAAACTCATTTTTAGCTAAAATATTAGATTATCACACTTTTAAATAGAATTTCTACTGAAATTGAAATTTATGGAAAAGTAGCAAAATTTTATGATTTTCTTTTAGGAAGCTTACTCATAGTATATTTATCTAAAAAATAGTGTTTCAGAAAATCCTGAAAATGCCTTAAATCGTCAAAAATGCAATAAAATCAAGTTTATAGCATTTTTAATATTATAATTATTTAATATTTTTAAAAATCCCATTAAAAATTTAAAAATCAATAAAATTTAGAATATTTCATATTATTTTCAAAAATACATGAAACATTAAAAGCTCAGAAAAATGGCCTAAAATTGCATTTTATGCATATTTCGACGTTTTAGAGCGGTTTGAGTGCTTTTCTGACAAAACTCATTTTTAGCTAAAATACTAGATTTTCAAACTTTTAAATAGAATTTCTACTGCAATTGAAATTTATGGGAAAAGTTAGCAAAATTTTATGATTTTCTTTAGGAAGCTTACTCATAGGTATTTTATCTAAAAAATAGTTTTCAGAAAATCCTTAAAATCTTATCGTCAAAAATGCAATAAAATAAGTTTTATAGCATTTTGAATATTTATAATTATTTAATATTTTAAAAATCCCATTAAAAATCTATAAAAATCAATATTTTTAGAATATTTCAATTATTTTCGAAAAATACATGAAACATTAAAAAGCTCAGAAAAATGTGCTAAAATCGTATTTTATTGCATATTTCGACGTTTTAGAGCGTTTGAGTGCTTTTCTGGCAAAACTCATTTTTAGCTAAAATACTTAGATTATCACACTTTTAAATAGAATTTCTACTGAATTGAAATTTATGGGAAAAGTAGCAAAATTTTATGATTTTCTTTAGGAAGCTTACTCATAGGTATATTTTATCTAAAAAATAGTTTTCAGAAAATCCTTGAAAATGCCTTAATCGTCAAAAATGCAATAAAATAAGTTTTATAGCATTTTGAATATTTATAAATTATTTACATATTTTTAAAAATCCCATTAAAAATCTATAAAAATCAATATTTTATAGAATATTTCATATTATTTTCGAAAAATACATGAAACATTAAAAAGCTCAGAAAAATGTGCTAAAATCGTATTTTATTGCATATTTCGACGTTTTAGAGCGTTTGAGTGCTTTTCTTAGTTTTTTGCAAAACTCATTTTTATAAAATACTTAGATTATCACACTTTAAATAGAATTTTATAATTAAATTTGGAAAATAAAAAATTTTATATTTAAACTATTAACTCAGAATAATTTTTCAAAATATTTTGAAAATTTACGCTTAGAATCGTCAAAAATTATAAATAACTTTTTAGATTTTTGAATATTTATAATTTTTAAATATTTTTAAAATCATTAAAATATGAAAAATCAAATTTTTAAATATTTCTATTTTGGAAAATCATGAAAATTAAAGCTAAAAAATGTTTTAGAAATCATTTAATGCCTTTATTTCAAAAAATATAATAATTTTAGATTTGAAACTCATTTTTTAAATATTAATAATTATAAAATCATTAAAAATTTTAAAATAAATTTATTAGAATACAATATTTTAAAATTCATTAAACTTAACTCAGGAATTTATCTAAAAAGTATTTTTGAATATTCGCATTTAATGCCTTTCTCAAAAATCTAAAATATTTAATAAAATTAGATTATAATTTTAAATTAATTTAAATCAATTGAAATTTGGAAAAGTAATAAAATTTTATGATTTTCTTTTGAAATAGTAATTTTAATAAAAATAGTTTTAGAAATTTGAAAATCTTGAATTTACAATAATAAAATTTAGTTTTTATATTAATATATTTATTATAAATACTTTTAAAAAATCTTTTAAAAATCATAAAATCAATATTTTTATGAAATAATATATTTTCAAAAATATATCTTTAAAGTTGAATTATAAATTTATTTTATTAAAATCTTTAAAAATTTAAGAAGTTAATGCTTATGCAAAATCATTTTTAATAAAATGATTATCAATTTTAAATAGAATTTCTATGAAATTGAAATTTATTGGAAAAGTATGCAAAATTTTATGATTTTCTTTGAGCTTACTCATAGGTATATTTTATCTAAAAATAGTTTTTAGAAAATCCTGAAAATGATCGTCAAATCAATAAAATAAGTTTTATAGCATTTTGAATATTATAAATTATTTACATATTTTTAAAAAATCCCATTAAAAATCTATAAAAATCAATATTTTTATAGAATATTTCATATTATTTTCGAAAAAAACATGAAACATTAAAAAGCTCAGAAAAATGTGCAAAATTCGTATTTAATTGCATATTTTGAAGTTTTAGAGCGGTTTGAGTGCTTTTCTGGCAAAACTCATTTTTTAGCTAAATTTCTACTGAAATTGAAATTAATTGGAAATGTATGCAAAATTTTATGATTTTCTTTTAGGAAGCTTACTCATAGGTATATTTTATCTAAAAAAAATAGTTTTTTAGAAAATCCCTGAAAATGCGTTAAAATAACGTTTTATAGCATTTTTGAATATTTATAAATTATTTACATATTTTTAAAAAATCCCATTAAAAATCTATAAAAATCAATATTAATTTAGAATATTTCATATTATTTTCGAAAAATACATGAAACATTAAAAAGATCAAAAAAATGTGCTAAAATCGTATTTTATTGAATATTTCAACGTTTTAGAGTGGTTTGAGTGCTTTTCTGGCAAAACTCATTTTTAGCTAAAATACTTATATTATTGGAAAAGTATGCAAAATTTTATGATTTTCTTTTAGGAAGCTTACTCATAGGTATATTTTATCTAAAAAAATAGTGTTTTCAGAAAATCCTTAAATCGTCAAAAAAGCAATAAAATCAAGTTTTATCTATTTACATATTTTTAAAAAATCCCTTTAAAAATCTATAAAAATAAATATTAATTTAGAATATTTCATATTATTTTCGAAAAATACATGAAACATAAAAAAGCCCAAAAAAATGTGCTAAAATCGTATTTTATTGCATATTTCGACGTTTTAGAGCGGTTTGAGTGCTTTTCTTGCAAAACTCATTTTTTAGCTAAAATATGTAGATTTTCAAACTTTTAAATAGAATTTCTACTGCTATTGAAATTTATGGGAAAAGTTAGCAAAATTTTATGATTTTCTTTTAGGAAGCTTACTCATAGGTGGATTTTATCTAAAAAAAATAGTTTTTCAGAAAATCCTTGAAAATGCCTTAAATCGTCAAAAAATGCAATAAAATCAAGTTTTATAGCATTATTGAATATATAATACTTATTTACATATTTTTAAAAAATCCCATTAAAAATCTATAAAAATCAATTTTTTTATAGAATATTCCGTATTATTTTCGAAAAATACATGAAACATTAAAAAGCTCAGAAAAATGTGCTAAAATCGTATTTTATTGCATATTTCGGCGTTTCAGAGCGGTTTCAGTGATTTTCTGGCAAAACTCATTTTTTAGCTAAAATACTTAGATTATCACACTTCTAAATAGAATTTCTACTGCAATTGAAATTAATGGGAAAAGTAAGCAAAATTTTATGATTTTCCTTTAGGAAGCTTACTCATAGGTATATTTTATCTAAAAAAAATAGTTTTTTAGAAAATCCTTGAAAATGCCTTGAATCGTAAAAAAAATGCAATAAAATAACGTTTTATAGCATTTTTGAATATTTAAAATTTTTACATATTTTTAAAAAATCCCATTAAAAATCTATAAAAATCAATATTAATTTAGAATATTTCATATTATTTTCCAAAAATACATGAAACATTAAAAAGCTCAGAAAAATGGCCTAAAATTGCATTTTATCGCATATTTCGACGTTTTAGAGCGGTTTGAGTGCTTTTCTGAATAAACTCATTTTTTAGCTAAAATACGTAGATTTTCAAACTTTTAAATAGAATTTCTACTGCTATTGAAATTTATGGGAAAAGTTAGAAAAATTTTATGATTTTCTTTTAGGAAGCTTACTCATAGGTGGATTTTATCTAAAAAAAAATAGTTTTTCAAAAAATCCTTCAAAATGCCTTAAATCGTCAAAAAATGCAATAAAATCAAGTTTTATAGCATTTTTGAATATATATTAATTATTTACATATTTTTTAAAGAATCATATTAAAAATCTATAAAAATCAATATTTTATAGAATATTTCATATTATTTTCGAAAAATACATGAAACATTGAAAAGCTCAGAAAAATGTGCTAAAATCGTATTTTATTGCATATTTCGACGTTTTAGAGCGGTTTGACTGCTTTTCTGGCAAAACTCATTTTTTAGCTAAAATACTTAAATTATCACACTTTTAAATATAATTTCTACTGCAATTGAAATTTATGGGAAAAGTAAGCAAAATTTTATGATTTTCTTTTAGGAAGCTTACTCATAGGTATATTTTATCTAAAAAAATAATGTTTTCAGAAAATTCTTGAAAATGCCTTAAATCGTCAAAAAATGCAATAAAATCAAGTTTTATAGCATTTTTGAATATTTATTAATTATTTACATATTTAAAAAAATCCCATTAAAAATCTATAAAAATCAATAGTTATATAGAATATATCATATTATTTTCGAAAAATACATGAAACATAAAAAAGCTCAGAAAAATGTGCTAAAATCGTATTTTGTTGCATATTTCGACGTTTTGGAGCGGTTTGAGTGCTTTTCTGGCAAAACTCATTTTTTAGCTAAAATACTTAGATTATCACACTTTTAAATAAAATTTCTACTGCTATTGAAATTTATGGGAAAAGTTAGCAAAATTTTATGATTTTCTTTTAGGAAGCTTCCTCATAGGTATATTTTATCTAAAAAAATAGTGTTTTCAGAAAATCCTTGAAAATGCCTTAAATCGTCAAAAAATGCAATAAAATCAAGTTTTATAGCATTATTGAATATATAATAATTATTTACATATTTTTAAAAATCCCATTAAAAATCTATAAAAATCAATATTTTTATAGAATATTCCATATTATTTTCGAAAAATACATGAAACAATAAAAAGCTCAGAAAAATGTTCTAAAATCGTATTTTATTGCATATTTCGGCGTTCCAGAGCGGTTTGAGTGATTTTCTGGCAAAACTCATTTTTAGATAAAAACTTAGATTATCACACTTTTAAATAGAATTTCTACTGAAATTGAAATTTATTGGAAAAGTATGTAAAATTTTATGATTTTCTTTTAGGTATATTTTAAATAAAAAAATAGTGTTTTCAGAAAATCATTGAAAATGCCTTAAATCGTAAAAAAATGCAATAAAATCAAGTTTTATAGCATTATTGAATATATAATAATTATTTACATATTTTTAAAAAATCATATTAAAAATCTATAAAAATCAATATTAATTGAGAATATTTCATATTATTTTCGAAAAATATATGAAATGTGCTAAAATCGTATTTTATTGCATATTTCAACGTTTTAGGGCGGTTTGAGTGCTTTTCTGGCAAAACTCATTTTTTAGCTAAAATACTTAGATTATCACACTTTTAAATAGAATTTCTACTGAAATTGAAATTTATTGGAAAAGTATGCAAAATTTTATGATTTTCTTTTAGGAAGCTTACTCATAGGTATATTTTCTCTAAAAAAATAGTTTTTCAGAAAATCCCTGAAAATGCCTTAAATCGTCAAAAAATGCAATAAAATAACGTTTTATAGCATTTTTGAATATTTTTAAATTATTTACATATTTTTAAAAAATCCCATTAAAAATCTATAAAAATCAATATTTTTATAGAATATTTCATATTATTTTCGAAAAAAACATGAAACATTAAAAAGCTCAGAAAAATGTGCAAAAATCGTATTTTATTGCATATTTCGACGTTTTAGAGCGGTTTGAGTGCTTTTCTGGCAAAACTCATTTTTAGCTAAAATACTTAGATTATCACACTTTTAAATAGAATTTCTACTGCAATTGAAATTTATGGGAAAAGTAAGCAAAATTTTATGATTTCTTTTAGGAAGCTTACTAATAGGTATATTTTATCTAAAAAAAATAGTGTTTTCAGAAAATCCTTGAAAATGCCTTAAATCGTCAAAAAATGCAATAAAATCAAGTTTTATAGCATTTTTGAATATTTATAATTATTTACATATTTTAAAAAAATCCCATTAAAAATCTATAAAAATCAATATTTATATAGAATATTTCATATTATTTTCGAAAATACATGAAACATAAAAAGCTAGAAAATGTGCTAAAATCGTATTTTATTGCATATTTCGACGTTTTAGAGCGGTTTGAGTGCTTTTCTGGCAAAACTCATTTTTTAGCTAAAATACTTAGATTATCACACTTTTAAATAGAATTTCTACTGCAATTGAAATTTATGGGAAAAGTAAGCAAAATTTTATGATTTTCTTTTAGGAAGCTTACTCATAGGTATATTTTATCTAAAAAAATAGTGTTTTCAAAAATTCTTGAAAATGCCTTAAATCGTCAAAAATGCAATAAATCAAGTTTTATAGCATTTTGAATATTTATTAATTATTTACATATTTTTAAAAAATCCCATTAAAAATCTATAAAAATCAATATTTTTATAGAGTATTTCATATTATTTTCGAAAAATACATGAAACATAAAAGCTCAGAAAATGTGCTAAAATCGTATTTTATTGCATATTTCGACGTTTTAGAGCGGTTTGAGTGCTTTTCTGGTAAAACTCATTTTTTAGCTAAAATACTTAGATTATCACACTTTTAAATATAATTTCTACTGCAATTGAAATTTATGGGAAAAGTAAGCAAAATTTTATGATTTTTTAGGAGCTTACTCATAGGTATATTTTATCTAAAAAAAATAGTTTTTCAGAAAATCCTTGAAAATGCCTTAAATCGTCAAAAAATGCAATAAAATCAAGTTTTATAGCATTTTTGAATATTTATTAATTATTTACATTTTTTTAAAAATCCCATTAAAAATCTATAAAAATCAATATTAATTTAGAATATTTCATATTATTTTCGAAAAATACATGAAACATAAAAAAGCTCAAAAAAATGTGCTAAAATCGTATTTTATTGCATATTTCGACGTTTTAGAGTGGTTTGAGTGCTTTTCTGGCAAAACTCATTTTTTAGCTAAAATACTTAGATTATAACACTTTTAAATAGAATTTCTACTGCAATTGAAATTTATGGAAAAGTAAGCAAAATTTTATGATTTTATCTAAATAAATAGTTTTTCAGAAAATCCCTGAAAATGCCTTAAATCGTCAAAAAATGCAAAAAAATACCGTTTTTTTGGATTTTTGAATATTTATTAATTATTTACATATTTTTAAAAAATCCCAATAAAAATCTATAAAAATCAATATTAATTTAGAATATTTCATATTATTTTCGAAAATACATGAAACATGCCTAAAATTGCATTTTATCGCATATTTCGACGTTTTAGAGCGGTTTGAGTGCTTTTCTGAAAAACTCATTTTTAGCTAAAATACGTAGATTATTAAAATTCTAAATAGAATTTCTACTCAATTGGAAAAATTTAAAAGGGGAAAAAAAAAAACAAAATTTTATGGGGTTTTCCTTTTTGGAAGCTTACTTTTATAGGTATATTTTATCTTAAAAAAAAAGTTTTTTTGAAAATCCGAAATCCTTGAATCTAAAAAATGCAATAAAATAACGTTTTTTAGCATTTTTTAATATTTTTAAAACATATTTTTAAAAAACTTATTAAAAAACTATAAAAAATTTAATTTAGAATATTTCTTTTTTATTTTCAAAAATACATGAAAATTAAAAAACTCAGAAAAAAGGCCTTTAAAAATTTCATTTTTCCATATTTGACGTTTTAGATGGTTTGGTCTTTTCTGAATAAACTCTTTTTTTTCTAAAATGGATTTTTAAACAAAAAAATTTTTACTGCTATTGAAATTTATGGGAAAATTAGCAAAATTTTATGATTTTCTTTTTGGAAGCTTTACTCATAGGTGGATTTTATCTAAAAAAAATTTTTCAGAAAATCCTTCAAAAAACCTTAAATCTCAAAAAAAGCAATAAAATTTAAATTTTATAGCATTTTTTTAAAAATATATTAATTATTTACATATTTTTTTTAAAAATCCCCTTAAAAAAACTTTAAAAAACAATATTTTTTAAATATTTTATATTATTTTCGAAAAATACATGAAATAATAAAAAAACTCAGAAAATGTGCTAAAAACATTTTTTTGCATATTTCGACTTTTGAGCGGTTTGAGGCTTTTCTGGCAAAATCCAATTTTTTTTCTTAAAAAAACTTAATTATCGCACTTTTTTAAAAAAATTTTACTGCAATTGAAATTTTAGGAAAAATAAGCAAAAATTTTTTGATTTTTTCTAAAAAAAAAGTTTTTTAGAAAATCCTTTAAAATGTAAAAACGTCAAAAAAAGCAATAAAATAACGTTTTATAACATTTTTTAATATTTATAAATTTTTAATTTTTTAAAAAACCCTTAAAAACTTAAAAAAACAACATTTATTTAGAATATTTATATTATTTTTGAAAAAATGAAACATTAAAAAACTCAAAAAAAAGTGCTAAAATCGTATTTTTGCATATTTCAACGTTTTAAAAGTGGTTTGAGTGCTTTTTTGGAAAAATCATTTTTTGCTAAAAAAACCTAGATTTTTCAAACTTTTAAATAGAATTTCTACTGCAATTTGGGAAAAATTTTAGAAATAACTCTTATGATTTTATCTAAAAAAAAGTTTTTCAGAAAATCCCCGAAAATGCCTTTTTAAAACGTCAAAAAAAGCAATAAATAAACGTT